>CM021106.1:2698759-2828611 GCA_007115665.2 Sequoiadendron giganteum | reverse complement strand
TTGAGAGACTTCGTGATGAACCTTTGAGTTTTCCACAAATGTGTGTAGCCATTGTGGGCGTCATGTTGAGAGACTCCATGACGTGGATATCTGGAAAGATACCTCCCTAGCTAAGAGGGAGTGTTGATGTTATAGCAGTGGGAGATATCTTTCTCTCAAATTTAAAAATGATGGATAAATAATACCAAGGCAAGTCAGACTTGCTATATATAATAATTTTATGAAGAGTCACCTTGTTTCTTAAAAGAGGCCAACCCAAATGAAGAGTCACCTAGTTTTGTATAAATATAAGGTGATGATCATTCATTTGATTATCAAGTTCATTCATCATAATTTGCATTCCTAGAAGAAGTTCATACTTGAGCAGCAAATCATCATCTTGTAGCAGCAGATCATCATTTTGTAGCAGCAGACCGATTTCAAGGAGAAACATATTCATTTGTATCTTTGCATCTAGGAGAGGTGCTATTATTCATTGTATCAAATTCGGCATTGTGTTGGGCCTGAGTTGTAAGCAGATTTCTGCTCTTATTCCTTCAATATATAAGAGATATATTTGCTTGGTTTTTTCTCCCTTGAGTAGGAGGGTTTTCCCAGGGTATCTTGTTGTGTTCATTGTCTTATGTGTTGCATTTTCTGATTGCTTTCATTTCTGATCCTAAATCTAACACATATGAGGTGGTACTTGAGGTGATTGATGCCTTTAGAAACCCTCTTCTCATAGTAGTTGCAAATACAAATCCTTGTGTTTGGTCCTAGTGTGCTATGTTTCCAAGTGATGTTCCTGTGGCCATGACCTTGAACAATGGGCTGGCTTCTAGTTCTTGATGTTGATGCCATTGTATGCTAACTTAACATTCATAAAACCAGAAAGATAATTGTTAATGCAACATATTTAAATTAGAAAACCAATGTTAAAAATTAAAATATAGTAAGTTGAACCCAAAACATAAAATAAAATAAACATAAAATGCATTTGGAACATAAATGAGTGACAATAGCATAATATAATTTGAGTAAAATAACAAATTTCTATACCCTAAACCCTAACTAGAAAAAAAACAACATTCTTGTTCATAAACAATAACTTAAATCAACATTAAAATTGATGAAAATTGAATTTAATGCTTAAAAATCTGTCTAATATTTTGGAAAGAAATTACATTCTTGCAGTGCTTGGAAAAAAGAAAACAATTCTGACTTGGAATCCTAGAATTGCAAAAAATTGCTTCTCAAATCTGTTTCAAACTTGTTCAAATTTATTCAAACAAATTGCAAATGCTGTGTGAGGAAATGGCATGAGTGAAGTTTCTTAAAAGACCAAAAAGCTGTGTATTTTTAGTGTTTTTCCCATGTTTTTTCCACATTGTTCCCACATTAGGCTATCATTTTGTGTTCAACAAGTTCATGTGGTAGACTCACTAAATACTCATGGCAAGTTTGAACTACTAACTCATGAAAAATCATTTTTGCCGAGTGACAAGTTCGGGTGAGCTAAATGTTTAGCAAATCACAAGTTTGAAAATTATGAATAGAACCGTTAGTGCAGTTTTTAACCTATGTTACATGGGGATGCATCCTCTAGGCAGTTTTTGTCGTTCCCTATTGTTGTGACCTTTTCACACATCACCCCATTCAAAATGGGTACCCCCTAATTTTTGCTCCATTTTGGTCTTTTGGCTTTGGTTTTGCGGCTGTCTCTCTTTGTTCCTTCTGTCCTTTCAGGGATGTTCCTATCTTTGGACCTAAGTTGAAATTTTGGCTAAGTCTGTGAAATTAGGGTTTTCATTTTTCAAGCTGGATTGAGGTTAAATTAAGTTGGCAAATTAAAATCTGAGCTTGGGTTTGCAATCTGGAGGCTTCAGGTAGGTTCCCATTAAAATTTCACTGAATTTTGACATCTTAATATTTTTAGTAAGTACTTAATTTGGGGTCTTTCCCTCAGGATTTTGGAATTCTGACTGCTTCACCACGTTTAGAACACTTCAAAGTGCTTGCACGCAAAATTTGAGCAAATTCTGACAACTTTTTATTTTTAGCAGTTTTGGCTTCGGAAGTAGTTTTTAGGGTTTGCATGTTGTTGTACCCAAACCGAAATTTTTGCTTCATTAAGGCATTTTGCTTAAAATGGTCTAAACCTTGTAAAAGTGGGGTCAAAACTCAGTTTTTCGGCAAATAAAGTATGGGCTTTTAGTCAGTGTGATGCCAGGAAGATACTGGGAAAATTTGAAAATTTTGAAAATTAGGGTTTCTGAAATCTATTTTTAGCTCGAAACCCTAAAAAATAGGAACTTGTCAAAATTGGCTGAAATTAATTTTGATTGGCTTATTTCACATCACAATCACAGTGGTGAAGTCAGTTTTAGTTAAAAGTCAGTTTAAGGCTGGTGGGTAGTTTTCACTTTTTCAGGAGAAAAGTTAGGATCTTCGGGGTCATCAATGGCAGTCGGCCAGTACCAGGTATCAATATCTAGGCTTGAAACTTGTTGGCGTAAGAACTAACACCTCTGGAGTGTGAGTTTGTACGGACAGCTATGCACACTACGTAATGAGTGCTCTTCAAATTAGGAGGGGAAGCTCCCTCGTTGTGCTGGAATGCATGAAATAGAAAACTAAACTAATGTCCTATCTTTTTGTTCTCAGCTGGTAGAGGCACAAGGTTAAGAAAACCTAGAACGTTGCAGCTAAGTATTTTCTGGTTTCGCAGATCATGTAACTACAACTAAGCTAACTTCTTTAATATCTATCCAATTTCCTCAAGAAACAGAGCATGAGGAAATGGAGCAGGAATGTATTGTACGATAAACTCCAGGTGCGGGCTCACAACATGAAGGCAAGGTAGGCGCAACTATTTGCTAATCCGGGAAGAAGTTTATTAAAACAAACAAATGGACGGTAAACCTGGTACAGCTTCACAACATGAAGGCAAGGTAGGCGCAACTATTTGCTTGGCTGAATGAGTCTACTATAACACACATCATACGATAAGCTTTGAGTATAGTTTCACAACATGAAGGCAAGGTAGGCACAACTATTTGCTCTTCTGAATAGGCTTATAATAAACAAAACAAAAGGTAAGCAACTGGGACAGTAGATTGTATAGACACAACACGCATGCAATAACGATCAAACCAGCAACCCCATTTAACTAAGGTCGAATAAACACCATGACAATAACATGAAGGCAAGGTAGGCGCAACAATTTATTATAACAGCAATTACTCTTTGAACAGATACAATAATAGCAATACTACAGGCAAGGTAGGCGCAGCATGTATGCTATCAAGCAAAAGTTCTAATTTACAAGGGTGAACCAATCTTGAGAATAGGCATGTTGCCGACAACGCAGCAATTCTCTATCACCAGGAAAAGCTAATTAGAAATGAGCTAAAAGCTCTTATTTATAGACTTCAAGGTGTAGGCAACCCTAAAATCACCTTGAGTCAACTACAGTCTTGCAAGACATGCAAGATCTTATTCTTAAACCCTAATTGAATGAAACTATACAGTTAACTGGGAAACTATCATCAGTTAACTGAAACATCTAATCTAAATGGACAATGTGCAAGCATGCACGTCCTTATTGAAAGCAAGTTAACTGGAATGCTATCATCAGTTAACTGAAAAATCTAATCTAATCTCCAAGTGTATGTAGATATTTCCAAGAAAGACTTGGCATGCAATGTGTAACAACCAGTTAACTCGGAAAGAAGCCTCGAGTTTAACTCCTGTATCTAATGTCTATCTTGGAAAAGGTGGGACGCCTTGAACTGAAGTTCACTGACCCTGATCTTGAGCAAGTAACCCCTCCACGAGGTTAGTGACTGCATCACCATCTAGAAGTCATCACATGTCTCAACTGTCAATCAACTGCTAGTTAGTAACTCAAGCAAAACCGAAAACCTCTGCATACTTAAACTGGCCCTTCATTGGTTGGTAACTCTGGCGGCTCTGTAAACTGAAGTGATGGCCACTATTTCTTCTGCAGCTTGACGTTTCTCACGTTTTTCATGCTTATCAACCTCTAAACTGGCCTTGGAAGACAATCAGCTATACGAGGCATAAAACCATGTGGACTTGAGTGACTACGCTTGTCAACCTTTCTGATGCGCTTGATACAAATCAATGTCAACTTTTCTGATGAAATCATGAATTAAGACTGACATCGTCTTGAATTCGATTTGTGTGAACTGCATTCGGAAAAACTCCCCTGTTGATTGTGAACACAGCTATGTTCTGACAACTTCTCCGGAAAACCAAAAATCACTCCAGATAAGGCTAAAAATAACCTGTAGAAGGGCAATTTTCACAAAATATTCTGAGACGTGGGTTTTGTGCATAATCAAATTTTAAGATGACCCACAACGTCAGAAATTCAGAAAAATGTGATTTAGGCCCGCATGCAAAAGGTTTTCAGTTGAGATCTGAACTGGCAGTTAGGGGCACTGGGGGCAATTTTTCTCGCGAAAATCAGGAACATGGGTTTTGCGTAGAAATGAATCCTGAAACCACCCAGATCAACAGATTTGCGAAAAAATGTGATTTAGGCCCACATGCAAAGAGAATTCTGGAAAAAAGCACAGTGCTTCTAGAAAAGAGGCAGCGGGGCAATTTTCGCAAAATAATCTAAGACATGGGTATTGTTGTTGATGCTGAAATACTCGAACCCAGATGATGCTTTTCTGAAAAATCTGCCGTTTTCTTTGACATGCGAAGAAAACCTAAGACGAGAATAGAAGAAAGTAAGACAGAAGAATAGAAGTTTTATTTTTTTTTGTTTTCTCTCTTCTTCTGTAAAAATTCGCCTATGCTTGAAGTAGAATTGATAAAACCTGCATGCAAATGGAAAACGAAGTCTGAAATAATCTTCCCTTGAACAATCTGAATCTGTAGCTACGAAGAACACTGAAATCTGACACCTGTAGCACCTGCAGATCAATTCTATGCTCAAGAAAAGATGTTTCATGTCAACTCTGATGAAGAATAATGGACGCCATTAGTAAAAATATAGAAAAAATATCTTCTAAGGCGTGTGAAATGCATGTCCAGCATTGGAAATGGCGCTTGAAGTACAACTGGTGCTTCAAAACTCACGCATGGCCTATATTTGGTTTCAAACTCAGTTAACTGGATGTAGAACACCCCAAATTAGGGCGCCATCTTGAAAGACTCAGTTAACTAATACATGCAAACTAGTTTTTGCCGGTTATGACTAAAAATAGGTAAAATAGAAGTCGACATGCAAAGAGTTTAACTGAAGATCTAAATTTGGTAAATTGAAAACTCTCTTCATGCGCACTTCTACTTTTGAATTTCAAAAAGTCAACCTTTGACTTTAGGCGTCCTTCCTTACTTAGACATTTTTTGAAAATTTAGAATCTAAAACCTCAAACGAAGCTCATGTTCGATCACTGATTCTGGTTGACTGTCATGTAGGATCAACTGGCTGACAATTTTGATGAAGAGCAGGACCAAATCTGACAAGAAGATTCCTTGAGGTGGCAATTCAAAATTCAACCATCTGAGGCTTCAAAAAGATGGGTCAGGGGCGCTTTTGACCTCAGTGTTAGAATATTTTCAGGCATTTTCATCATTTTCACTGATAACTTGACCATATTTCACTTGACGTTTCCCGGTATTTGACAAAACTTCAGAACACGCCGACTGGCTCACTGCGGAGCAGACTGAATTCTGAGCAAAGGCTCCTGATGAACACTTTGTATAAAAACATCATTTAACCTTCCTAAATCGAGGCCAGGGGCGCTTTTCCCAACCAATGTCATCCATTGCTACAACTGGCAAAAATTACTCAACTTCCGATTGCGGATTGCCAAGACATCTTCTGAACCGGCTGAGACAGGGAACGGAAAGTTGAAGCTGACACGAACGAGACGAACATCTGAAATCATCGAACAGATTTCATTAAAGGTCTTAAAACCTTGGGCGCCCCTGGCCTCCAGGGGCGCTTTTGTCCTTTCTGAATAGTTTATGATCAAGTCTGGAACCTCAAGTTTGACCACTGATGGCGGCAACTCGGCAACTCAGATTCACCTGCTGACAGATGCATCGCAGAGCTGGACCAAAAATAGAAACAAACTTCCTGGGTGTCACTTGATCAAAAGACTTCATTTGAATCTTCAAAAAGATGGGCGCCCCTGGCCTCCAGGGGCGCTTTTGTCCTTTCAAAGTCATCTACTTTGCATTTCCCTCGTTTTGTATTGAATTTTCGTTTTCAAGCGTTTTACTCCTTCGTCGGACTGGCTGGCTAGCTCATTGCGAAGCTATCAGGAAACTGAAGAAATCATCTTGGTAGAAAATCTCACAAAAAGTTGAATACAGCTTCCATAATGATGGGCGCCCCTAGCTGAAAGTGGCGCTTTTGACCTCCAGACTTAGAATATTTTCAATCCAGACTTAGCCAATTTCACAGTACTTTTACCTCATTGAAAATCTCCTCCGTCAAAAAGCATAATTTTCAACATCTTTCATCGTAGAGTGTTCTTCTTTGAGTTTCAGGCTTAGATATTAACACCTGGTACTGGCCAACTGCCATTAATGACCTCAGAGGTCCTAACTTTTCTCCTGAAAAAGTTATAACTACCCACCAGCCTTAAACTGACTTTTAACTGAAACTGACTTCACCACTGTGATCGTGATGTGAAATAAGCCAATCAAAATTAATTTCAGCTAATTCTGACAAGTTCTTATTTTTTAGGGTTTCGGGCTAAAAATAGACTTCAGAAACCCTAATTTTCAAAATTTTCAAATTTTGCCAGTATCTTCCTGGCATCACACTGACTAAAAGCCCATACTTTATTTGCCCAAAAACTGAGTTTTGACCCCACTTTTACAAGGTTTAGACCATTTTAAGCAAAATGCCTTAATGAAGCAAAAATTTTGGTTTGGGTACAACAAAACTCAAAGAGGAACGCTCTACGATAAAAGATGTTGGAAATAATACTTTTTGATGGAGGGGATTTTCAGATTGGCAAAAAAGTGCTAAAATATTCTAAGTCTGGGAACTTTTCACTATGTAACGTAGTAGACACTTGCGCAATCAACGTGCAAATCAACTTTATAGTGTCCGTACATGTGAAAATGATGAAGTATAGTCATCCACACACCTCAGCAGTCACAACGCTTCGACATGGTCAACCGCAGTGATGGATACAGCGTTTGCAAAGCATAAAATGGTGAAAATCAATGAATTCAAAACAAATCCGCTCCCCTGTAGCCCAGGGGCGCCCTTCCATTTGAAGGTCAAGATTTGAGTGTTTTGGATGAAGGATACATTCATTATGTTCAGTTTTCAGTCAGCTTTCCGATTAGCCATGAAGCAGGATCATCCAAGTTGCAGAACTCCGGCAAACGAAGACAGAAGCAGAGGTTACGAAGAGTGTTTTCATCAAGGAGGCAGTCTAGAAATGCAGATCCGCTCCCTTCTAGCCCAAGGGCGATTTTCTTTTTGAAGGCCCAGATCTAGATGCATGTGTGTTTTGATGGTTTCAGTCTTTGCAGAATTAGTTTGGCTTTTCAACGAGCTATCAAGCGAAAGCGTATCCAGTACAGAAATCCAGTTATCAGCGTTAGAAGTGGAAATTGCAGGCAGGATACATGTCAGAAGAAGTTTTTCAGAATGCAAATCCGCTCCCCTGTAGCCCAGGGGCGATCCTGAATAAGACCTGTTTGATGGATGAATTTGCAATTGAGGTCTTCCTGAGATCTCTTCCAGCTCAGTTCAGTTTTGCAGTGTATCCGTTCACAAGACGATCCGATGTTCTGAGTAACTGTGACAGAGGTCCTACCGAGCACGTAAAACAGAGGATGGTGAAGCGTAGCTACACAAAGCTGCACAGCTGTAGGCTAGGGGCGATTCTCCTTTAGGCCTGCCAGACGGGGTTATTTGCAATTACAGTCTTCACAAGACTTGTGTGCAATTACTCAAGCTATCCAACGAGTCTAGCCGACAGCCTCCGGGATTTGGCGAATGCTCGTACGTGCGAGGTCAAGATGATAATGCTGTAAAGAAGAGTTGATTGAAGGCAGTTCAAAAAATGACTAAGTGTAAGAATATTATTTTCTTTGAAAAAGGCGATTTTCTTTTAGAGGCCTTAAAAGCAATTTTCTGGCTTCGTCGTCTCCAAGAACATCTCTTGCAAGTTGACCAAACTGTACAGCAAGACAGACGGCACGCGTATCGGAACATTCCAGTTCCCGGTATCAAGGGTCAAAGTATGGTGTTCAGATGAAAATCACACTTTTGTCAAAATGGTGTTTGAGCTATCACAGAATAGGGGCGCTCATTCTTTTGGGGTTCTTAATACAATTTTCAAATCCCTCACATACAGTCATTGGATGCAGAATACTTCTAGTCATGCAATGAATCCATTATTCAGTCAGTGGGGTTCATCATTCACCGTCAATGGCAGTTTGAAGCATCAGAAGGCAGAACAAAGAAATGGCTAAGTCTGGAATCAAAACATCAATTTAATCAGAGGCGCCTAATTTTCTAAGGTATCAGATGATGATTTTAGCAGTTGTTGCTCCCAGCAGACATTTCATCCTTGTCATGCAAGCTTCGCAGTGGATATCTCAGCACGGTCGCAGGATCATTCGATCATCCGGAGATCAGAGTTGAACAGGGCCAGTTGTAACTTTGCAGTCAGCTACAAAATAGAAGATTCTCAAAAATCTCATAACTCTTGCAAATGGAAGCCTAAAAGACCAAAATTTGACTTTTTGGAATCAGAGAAGTGTGTTGAACACAGCAAGATGCTATTTTTGGCAAAAATGAAAAAAAATATTTTGCATGCAGAGCATTGAAAAGTGACGAATTTCTTCAAAGATAGATATTGGCGCCATTTTTACTTTTTTGCATGTTTTAAAATTAAGATATTATTTTTAGTCTAAAGACTCAGAGACAGTGGCAGTTCAACTAGAGAGAAGCCAATCGAATTCTTTTTTCTAAATTAGGGTTGCATTATGCATGCATGATGGTACGAATTGTTTATTTAAACAAGCATGGCGCCTTTCGTCATTCACATAGCTTTGAAGGTTCGAATTTCTTCAAAGAGATTGGCGAATTTTCATCAAAGGATCAAGTTCGAAGGTGATAAAATATTCTTTTGCAGGTACAAGTTCAGATTCAGCATCAGATTCAAGGCAGAGTGGCGATTTTGACAGAAGAAGATAATAAATAAATAAAAAAATTTAAAAACATCTTTCTTCTTCTCTATATTTCTTCCATCTTCTCGTCTTAAATTCTCTTGCATGTTCGAAGTGTTGGCAGATTTTGGCAAAACAAAATATCTGGGTTGATTCAGAAGAGCTTTCTCAGCAAAACCCATGTGCCAGAATTTTTCAGGAAAATTTGTTCCAGAACATCTGTTCTTGAAGCTTTAATTTTCTCAACCGAAATTCTTTTGCATGGCTGAGTAAAGGGTAAATTTTTGCATTTCTGACGTTCTGGGTTGTCTTAGAATCATTTTCTGGACAAAACCCATATCTCAGATTTTTTCGTAAAAATTCTCATCCGACAAGCTATTTTTAGCCTCAGCAGGCTATTTTTGGCTTTCCAGAAAAGTTGTCAGAATATAGCCGTGTGCACAGTCAACAGGCAAGTTTTTCAGAATGCAGTTCACTCAGCTCGAATTCAAGACCAAATCGGTCTTAACCCACGACTTCATCGGAACAGTTGATACAGATCTACATAAGGTGTTGCCGGAGGTAGTTTTGGATCCACTCAAAATCAGGGATTCAGTTATCAAGAATATTCAGCAATCCGGGTTACTTGAGGCCGCTTCCATACCTATTTCGGTGCATTGCGTGGAGTTTGTAATATCTTGCATCAAGCATTACAATTCCGCTACACGAGAGATACGGTCAATAGATGGACGTGTCATATGCAGTCTCAAACCCCTTGATATCGAGCGAAGTCTGGATATTCCTCAACATTCGGATGGGATGGTTATTTCCATGAGTCAGAGCGAGCAGGCATTCAATGCTGGACTGGATAAGTGTCAGAACAAGATGATAGAGAGGTGGCTGAAACAAAAGAAGAGCAAGTTGCCAAACAACTTGGGTCGTGGCGAGTGTAAGGATGAATACAATATTTTGATTACACTGCTTAATCGTGTCTCAGGTCATGCAGATGCAAATAAATTTTACCCGTGGATGTATTATATCATTGGTAGAATCATCTCTGGACAAGAGCATTATGACTGGGCATCCTTCATCAGCGATGCTATTCACGAGCAAATCACCGGTTTCCTAGTTGCGCATCAATTTCATATGTGTTCTTACCTGGTGTACTTGATTGCTTATCAGAATCAGTTTAACAGTTTGAATACGGTGGGCATACTCAGTGTACAGAAAGTCTATCGTTACTATGACCAGCTTGAGTTCACGAAGGCTGAAAGTCATTTTAAACGTGTACAAGAGGCTTTCTTGACTTATACAGTGAGAAACTTGGACCGGGAGTTGCATATTCGCATCTCGACAGTTGCTAGAGCAGCAATGAAGAATTGGGCAGATTGGTACATTCAGTTCCCTACATACACCTATATCCGTGTCTATGGATACACAGGAAAACCAGCTATGTTACCACGTTATCCTTCGGATAAAACAATATTCATGGAGTTCCTGAGGCAGCTATATGAAGTTCACAAACGTTTGCGCATCAAGCGTAAACCAGCTGCCGAGTTTCCTTTGCAATTCGGGATGTATTGGTGTAAGACGGCAGTTGATGCTAAGACCGCAGGTCAAGAGCTAGAAAATTGCAGACTCAAGTACCTGGTGGATACACGCACATATGATCCTTGGGGTCATTACGCAGCTCGCCTAGGTAATCTCTCTTATCACAAACCAACAATGGAAGATTACTGGGTGAATTGTGAGGATGATTTCGAGGTTCGCAGACGTAGCTATAGCAGGTTCTCTCTTCCACAAGTTTTTGTTTTCTTGGCGGAAGATGTGGAAGGATTGAGAGAAGATGAGGGAGATACACTTCCTCAATTTTATGGAGAGCAGGTTGATGGACAACCACTACCGTTAGTGAACTGGTATGCCAAAGAGTTCACATCAGTAAAGGAAAGATCGAGCAGGGTCATCCAAAATAGCACGCTTTATTTAGAAAGCAGAAGGTTGAGAAAGGCATCCATGCCTAGAGCAGAGCCGCCACCAGAAGGACTTGTATTGCCTTCTTCTTCAAAACCTAAGCAGAAGAAGAGGAGTAATCCTCCTAAAAAGAATCCAGCACCTAGTAAATCGAAGGGAAAAGCATCTGTTGCGATTCCACATGTAGAGGCAGTCAAAGAAGTTATTCAGACTTCTCCACAGCTTGAGGTTCAGCCCCGTATGCCGTCACCGACACCATTAGAGCAGCCTCCCATTCCAATTCACATTGATTTGGACATGGATTCACCTCCTCGCAGCGATTCGTTTACACATTCACATTCATCAGATCCTCCTGCGACTAGTACAGATCATTCTAGTGGGATTAGTCGGGATTCATCTTGGCTTGAGAGTGAACTGGGAAGAAAAAGGAGACAACCATCTTACATACTTGATCATTCAGATTTCGATCATGACCATCAAGATGTGCCTGAAAAGAGGATCAAGAAACAGATACATATTGGGAGAAGTGCAGATAAGGAATTCATTGTTGAGATTGCTGCACCTCCAGAAGATAAGAGTCTAGACGAGATGGAAGCTCAAGACTTTGAAGTTATCACAGTTCATTTCGGTAAGAGTACTCGTCAGACAGATATTGATCTCCTACAAGTTGCTACAGATAGCGCCAAGGATAGGATGGTGAAAGATGGTGAAGATAAATCAGCTCTCAAGGCTGAAATACAGCAGCTTCGCCAGTACATTTCTAGCCTTGTACACAGGACAGGGGATGTTGTCACCGCGCTTCCACATATGTTAGAACCACCAGCAGAGCAGGGTCAGATTGATCTCTTGGTTGCATATGGTAAGCAATTGGAGGAATGGGAAGAGGAGTTTGTTGCTAGAGGCCGCCTTGTACTTACAGAATTGTATCTTTTGCGGTATAATGCACGTGAGCTTCGTCTACGACTTCAAGATGAGGAATGTGATTTGGCCATTAGTAGACCCAGGGATGAGATTCTGATTGCCAACTTGGGAATGTCATTTGATTCAGTCACAGAGGTAGAAGATAAAGAAGAGGTCTACATTTGGAGAACACAGTTGATCTTCAAGGCAGAGATAGAAGGAAAGATCACATCTGAGGTGGCTGAGAGTAGAGAGCATGTTACTAGTGCACTCCGCTATATAAGAGACTTTGTGTCTCAATTACCATGTGTATATCAGCGTGTGGGTGGTGACTATGTTGAGCTTGCTGACATCCAATTAGAGCTCCAAGCACTTATTCACGGTATTTTCAGTGGTGAGACCATTGGCTGTAAGATGAATCAGCTTACAGCCATGTCAACATTGTTTGATGAGGCAATCAGGAGAAAGGGTGAGTTCCAGTGTTAGATGACTAATGGAGAAGACATGCTGCACGGACATAGGATTCTTCGCCAGAGCTTTAGTTCCCCAGATGGAGATGCAGTCAACGACCTCGTAGATGGGTTAATTTCTCAAGATCAGGGCCAGTAGACTTCAGTTAAAGGCGTCCCACCGTTTCCAAGATAGACATTAGATACAGGAGTTAAACCCGAGGCTTCTTTCCGAGTTAACTGGTTGTTACACATTGCATGCCATGTCTTTCTTGGAAATATCTACATATACTTGGAGATTAGATTAGATTTTTCAGTTGACTGATGATAGCATTCCAGTTGACTTGCTTTCAATAAGGACATGCATGTTGCACCTTGTCCATTTAGATTAGATGTTTTAGTTAACTGATGATAGTTTCCCAGTTAACTGTATAGTTTCATTCAATTAGGGTTTAGGAATAAGATCTTGCATGCATTGCAAGACTTTAGTTGACTCAAGGTGATTGTAGGGTTGCCTACACCTTGAAGTCTATAAATAAGAGCTTCAAGCTCATTTGTAATTTAACTTTTGCTTGATAGCATACATGCTGCGCCTACCTTGCCTGTAGTATTGCTATTGTTGTATCTGTTCAAAGAGTAATTGCTGTTATAATAAATTGTTGCGCCTACCTTGCTTTCATGTTATTGTTATGGTGTTTATTCGACCTTAGTTAAATGGGGTTGCTGGTTTGATCGTTATTGCATGCGTGTTGCGTCTATACAATCTACTGTCCCAGTTGCTTACCTTTTGTTTTGTTGATTATAAGCCTATTCAGAAGAGCAAATAGTTGCGCCTACCTTGCCTTCATGTTGCGAAACTGTACTCAAAGCTTATCGTATGATGTGTGTTATAGTAGACTCATTCAGCCAAGCAGATAGTTGCGCCTACCTTGCCTTCATGTTGTAAAGCTGTACCAGGTTTACCGTTCATTTGTTTGTTTTAATAAACTTCTTCCCGGATTAGCAAATAGTTGCGCCTACCTTGCCTTCATGTTGTGAGCCCGCACCTGGAGTTTATCGTACAATACATTCCTGCTCCATTTCCTCATGCTCTGTTTCTTGAGGAAATTGGATAGATATTAAAGAAGTTAGCTTAGTTGTAGTTACATGATCTGCGAAACCAGAAAATACTTAGCTGCAACGTTCTAGGTTTTCTTAACCTTGTGCCTCTACCAGCTGAGAACAAAAAGATAGCACATTAGTTTAGTTTTCTATTTTATGCATTCCAGCACAACGAGGGAGCTTCCCCTCCTAATTTGAAGAGCACTCATTACGTAGTGTGCATAGCTGTTCGTACAAACTCACACTCTAGAGGTGTTAGTTCTTACGCCAACACATGTATGATTTTTCAATGCATGTCTAGATAGTCTTTCTGGGTTTTTCAAGAGCTTTGCGATGATATAACATGCAAGTCAAAATGATGACTTACTATTTTTAGCAGGTGCTTGCATGCAGACCAGTTTTTTGGGTTTTTTGAGATCTCTCGGGCAATATGACATGCAACCACATTCGACAATCAGCTGATCACTTTTTCAGGCACTTACTATTTTTAGCAGGTCCCAGCAGTCCTAGATCTTCAGTTTCAGGAGCAAAGCAATTCAGAATAGAAACGGAGTTGAACGGAGGTCAATAGAGGCACATGCAAATGAAATGAGGGTTTCCAACTTTGGTGCCTAAAATGAGGGGCAAAATTCGAGAAAAATGAAAAATGGGTGTATCCCATTGCGATCAACATCTTTCAAGGAATCTACTGGTAAAATCTGAGCATAATCTGCATACTTACTATTTATAGTAAGTCACTTCCAGAATAGGGCTAAAAATAGCAGGTGAGCACGAAAGGCAAGTGTGAACAGGTCAGTTAACTCATGAGGATCACGTTTGGAAAATTTCAAGTCAAGAGGAGTTGCAAAAGTTAGAGAACAAGGAGTTACTAAAAATAGAAAGTGGGGGCAAATGGAGCAAAATTGGCTAGGTGTTCATATACGCCTTAGAGTGATTCCAGAGGGTGCTCGAAAAATGTCTAAGTCAAAAAACATGGAGCTCAACCCCTAAAATGCGCCCAACAATCAGGTGGAGGCTTGAAAAGGAAAAATGGAAGGACCCCCTTCCAAATGCGCCCTCATGTTGGAGAAAAAAATTCCTAAGTCACAAACATGAAGAAGACCCCTTCAAATGCGCCCAGCTTGACACAAGCCTAAATACACCCAAGATGAGCAGGTTGGGTAAGAAATTTTGCTAAGATGGAAGCACCACCCCTCATATGCGCCCAAGGTAGACAGGAGGTATGAAAATTTTCCAAGGCAATGAAAATGGAAGTAGGCCCCCTTTAAATGCGCCCATCTTGTGATGGAAGCTTGAAAAGTTTCTAAGTTATAAAATAAAAGTTGACCCCTCCAAATGCGCCTAAGGAAAAGAAGGTGTTTGAAATTTTTTGTAAGGCATGGAAATGGAAGCTCAAGGGGTAAAATGCGCCCAAGATAAGAAGTTGTTTGAAAGACTTTTCTAAGGCATAGAAAATGGCAGTGGATCCCTTCATATGCGCCCATGAAGCAAGGCATGAGAGGAGATACGTGAGAATTTTCTAAGGCATGGAAGATGAAAGCATAAAGGTCCAAATGCGCCCAAGGAAGGAGTTGGATGAAGAATTTATTTTAAGTCACAAAATGAAAGTAGACCCTCTCAAATGCGCCCAAAGAGGAAGCTTGACGATGAAAATTTGCCTAAGGCATGGAAACCCAAAGCAAGGACCCTCATATGTGCCCAAGGCAAGATGAAGAGGAGGGTGTAAAAAAATTTGTCAAAGGCATTAAGAAAATGATGCAAAGAGGTCAAATGCGCTCAAGAGATGGAAAAATGTTTGAAAATTTCCTAAGGCACGAAAATCAAAAGGGACCCTCTCAAATGCGCCCAACTCAAGGGCACAATTGATATTTTCTAAGTCATTTCAAGTGAAACAAAAGCACAAGGGGTGAAATGCGCCCAAGGTGAAATGAGTAAGATTTTGCTAAGGAATGGAAACAAAGCTCAACCCCTCAAATGCGCTCATGATGAAAAGTTATGAGGGAGGCAAAGTTTGCTAGAGAAAAATGATAAATTCTATCGGATCCAGAGATCAATCAGACCTTGGAAATTAGAACATGGAAATTAGGTAAGTGAAGTGAATTTATATTATAAGTGTTTTGATGCTCTTCTTTTTGTTTGTTTTGCAGGGTGAACACTGGGACCAAAGCATGATGACTTGGGGTGAGGGAGCAAGTACTCCGGGACAACATTACAACCTTAGAAGGAGAAAAGTTACATGTTTGAAACTCCTCCATGATGTCTCATTTGCGCCCAAACCATGAAGGGAGATGTTCGAAGAAACGGCTAAGTGTTGGAATTTCTCCACAAAGACCTAATATGCACACTTCGCACAACCCAGGATGCAATGGCACCAAGGAGGAAAATCATCATCAAACAGGAGAAAGAGGTCGTTGTCTTGGAGTTTTAGATTGAGAACATGCCTGCCATATCAGTTTAGAAGTAGAAGTAGAAGTTATGATGATCAGATTGATCGAGTTTGCAGTCAAAGAGAAGGACAATGGAACACGTTTCTGGATGAGGATCTTCTAGAAGATAGTGGGCATTAAATGCTCATAGTGGTCAAAGGGAGAGAGTGGGCATTCTCTGCTCATTTATTACCCCACTCCTCCACTTTCTGGCAGTTTTTAGGGCAGAATCCTGACTAGGGCTTAAGTGGCTCAATCTGAGCCCTTCATTGTAATTGAATCTGAGTCGTCTGTTTGACTGGGCCAACTATAAAAGGGGCATCCCCCCTTCATTTGTAAAATAGATAGATATATAGATTGAGAATAGAAGATAGATATATAGATAGAGAGTAGAGAGAATAGCATAGAAGTAGAGCATAGAGAGATTGATAGCATAGATTGGTAGGAAGAGGAAGGAAAGTTTTCAAGTTGAATGCTTTGTAAGAGATTGTTGTGAACACTCCTATAATAAAAAGAGTTATCATTGCTTGTGGTTTCATCTTTTGTTGTGGGTAGCTAGCAAGATTTCTTCGTCCTTCCAATTTGCATAGAATCTTAAAGTAGAATAGATTTTATTTCATGCACGTAGATAGTTGTGGAATGTGGTGGTCAAATTGAGCAAGCTTCGTTAGTCCATACCACTAGCAACTCACTGATGGTGAGTTCGCCTTGCGTGGTCAACTAGAATATTATGTACTTAACTTCGATTATAACTTATATGTTGGTATGCGTCGTTGTGATGGTATCTTCATGTTAAGCTGTGATATGAATACCTCAAGTTACTCCTTTGAAGATTGCACCGGTTCTATGGAACCTGTCCAAGGTGAGGCAAAGCAGAGCTTGGTTTAAGTTTGCAAGAGTTGATCTCCATGTCCTGCACTTATAGTAGACCATAGCTTTCCTTAGTCCTTGCATCCATTTAATTTCAACATTTTTTGGTTAGTTTAGGTAATTCGAGCTTCATTGGTAAATCTTCTGAGTCTTGAAAGTCCTTTCCGAGTGAGCAATCACGTAAGTCCCCTTGAAATACCAACAAATCACATTGAGCCAACCGAGTCTACGTCCACTGCATGAAGGAACCTTGGAGTTGAATGCATGATCTTTCGCAATCTTAGCATGCAGAATATTTTGATCAAGAGAGGATAGAGTGACTGTTGGAAACTTTATTCTGTGTTGGTGCGGTCATAAAACACCCGTCAACACCTATGATGTCCCCTACCTTGATTTGCCCTAGAATTCACCTATTGATCACAAATTACAGAAAATTAGGGTTAGGGCTTCACCTTATTAAGTAAATCTTTTTTTAATGAAGTAGTCTTGGATTGGGATCCTGCACTCACCACATGAACACTACATGCAAATATATAGACATTGTTAGGGTTAGACAATTGCATTATATCCATAGATTATTAGCGAAGCAAATATATTAGAATTGTGGGCAAAGGGGCATGATGGGTACGCTTGAAGTCATATGCCAAGCCTAAGAGGGTGTATACCATAGCCCTCCCCCTTGGTGACTTGTATCTGTTTTCCCCATCAAGCCGCGACTCCCGACACTTGCCGTCTCATGGGATCGAGCGGGGGTCGTAAGTGGTTTACTTGGCTCTCTAGGTAAGTGCCCTCTAGTCCTAGGAGCCATTACGGACACTCTAGGATGGCGACTTACTAGCCTTGCTTACCTACTCCACCCCAGGCCCTTCCCACAAGAGGATTTCAAACAGTCCAATACATTTCTAATTCTGGCATAGGAAAAAATGCATCTATAAATAGTATGTGACAACAAGCATAAGCATAGGAATAACCAGGGATGTGACAGTCAGCATAAGGATCTATTAATCAGATATATCTATAAATTGAAGCATGCATATGTAATAAGAGTCTGCAGAAAGATACACCTGATTGTTTATATGTGTATGGAATATATGATAGCAGCAACTTTTCTGTAGTACCCACTGAACTATTCCTTAGTTTTATATCTGTTTATCCTTCTATAATTTGATGATCCTTTCTGTTTGGCTTTGTTCATCCTTTATACCCCGTCTTGGTTGAGGGGCATGACGTTCCAGTTAGGAATAATTAATGCAATTAATATTATTCCTTTTGTGATCGCATCTCTTCTTCAGATAGTCAGCCTCCTTTAGTAATTTGCTTTGATGGCTAATCCGAAAGGAGGCGACTCTTCAACATAATCGCTCTTCATGACATGGTCGCGTCCTTTCCTGTTTCTTAGCGCCGCTGTCGGGAATGCATTTTAATGATCTTTATAGTGTTACGATTTGTCTGTGCATGGGTTGAGATCTTCGGGGGCATGACATTCCCATCCTTGAGATGTTTTGCAAATGTGAGGATGGCTAGTAAACATCCTTGAGGCTATCCCCAATCTGGAAAATTCAAGGGAATTTTTTGGAAATGGAAGAAAATGAGTAGGGGATGGTAAGAGGATGGCTGGCCGTCTGCAAGATGGCCATGCAAAAATAAAAAAAATAAAATTGAAAAACAGAAAAGAAAAGAAAAGAAAAGAATAAAGGGTGGGTGCTGATTACTAGATGCTTGGACAAAATTCTGCATTTGAAACTCTAACTACCTGTCCTCTAATGAAGGAGCTGATATTTTTTTTTGACCTATGAATGATCTTGATGACGAGGTATTGTACATGTGTTCCTATGACTGTCCATAATCTGATTGTGCATTACACTGCAAGTGCTGCCTGTATATAAGTGATCTCTTTTCCAAGATTCAATTGAATACTTGATCCTTCATAGATACACAGATACCTTTAGTTGACTATGCTTCTCTGATTTCAAGCTGGCTCATTTGATGGCTATCTATCTGAGAATACAATTTCAAATTTCAGGACTATGCATGTGCTTGTAGCATATTCAGTGAGCGTTCCATGTAAATTAACCATCAAATTGTGTATTAAATTGTGGCTACCAGCCAATATGTCAACTCTTAAAAATGGACCAAGACCGCTATAGAACTAGGTTTTAATGTGTCAAAGTATATCCTCAGGTTGTACTGCTGTCAGCTGGGTTTTCTACATCTCTTAATTTTGTCAGATTGGATGAGGTAGTCCCTCATATTGGGAGTGATTCATACTCAAGACTCTGATTTTGACGTAGTGTTGGCAGATGAAAATTAGGTGCAATGGCAGATTTTCTTAGTTTTGTCATTTTGTAGTTAAACTTGTAGCCTTTTGGCATTTTGTTATAATTGTTATATAATAAATATGCACATTGACAATGAAAGCAATGAAATTTTTGTTAATATCTGTGCTGTCTCTCATGAAAATTAGGTGCAGTGGCAGATTTTCTATGTTTTGTCATTTTGTAATTATAACTTGTAGCCTTTGGGCGTTTTGTTATAATTGTTATATAATATTTATGCATGCTGACAATGAAAGCAATTAAATTTTTGTTAATATGTGTGTTGACTCTTGTGAATTCTCAATTCAGCTCTAATGTTATGTAATATGGTTTTGTGATGTATATGATGAATGCTTTATGTACGAATAAATGAGATTTCTTACATTTTGAAAATTTTCCCTATTTTTTAAATTACAGGCCCTTGCCATCCCCTCAAAAAAGATCTCCAATCCACTACTGTACCACAAATGCATCCTGCTGGCCCTTGCCATCCCTGTCTTGGAAATGCCACGGGACATAATTTTTAATGTGCATCCTATTTCTATAATTCAGAGACAACTTCATTGGTCACTGTTACACTGCATCATCCTTGCCAAGTCAATTTAAAGAAAGTGTTTCTCCATCTCACGTAGAATAAGTTTTTTGCAAATTTGTTGTGTGTTTATTTGACCTGTATTTTGATGCCATTTATGGACTCGAAAGATTTTTTTGGAACTCTGTTTTTAAATATGAAAATTGTATGAATGCAAATTAGGACTTTAATTCTCTAATATTCGTTGAGGTTGAAGTGAAATTTGTTTTCATGAATGGAAAACATTCTCATATATTAGTTATCCATTTTGAAATGCATTCTCATGTTGTCTTCTCTTGCTAGAACCTAATATATTTTCTAATTTTGTTTATAAAATTTGCAGTTATGGGAATATTTTGCCAATTATGCCTCTCTATACAAGCTTCTCCCTTAGGTCATACATATGATCTTGCATCCTTATGTGGGGGGGTACATACAAGAAAGAGGAATGGCTGTACTAACAGGAGAAGAAGAATTGGCAAAATATCACATCGATCTAGGATGGCTGCAATTCATTCAATCTCAGTTCAATCAAAAGGTTGTCTCTTCAACTTAATGCTTGATGTACTTCTATTTTCTCTGTTGAATGTAACCCTTTGTTTAAATGTTGCAGCATTATGATACAGCTATAAATATTGTAAGTACTTAGCTTGCACATGTCTCAATTGGTTTTCAAGCTAAGATATTGTGGATGGAAGGAGGATCGACACATTAGTCAGAAGACCCCGAAGGTGGTTAAGAAGGCATCCTATCTTAAGTCCTTGCCCCAACACAGGCCCACACCCACCCTTAAATGGAGTTATACAATGAATAGAATGATAAAGAATGGAGATGTAAATAATAATCACAAAGACCATTCCAAACACACATCGTCAATTGACATTGAAAGAGAATCAAAATCAGATTCTATTATTTTAAGATGCATATTGATCATTCAATGAGGGAAAATTTATAAAGGGCAGTAAGAAGGATTGAAGTCTCCAAAGGTCCAAGAATTAATCACAGAACTTGTGACTGTAAAGGAAGCTGTAGACTGTAAAAAATATAGGTTAGGTGCTTAAATATAGACTTGGAGTTATCTCTTCTATGTCTTATGTGGACCACAAATGGAAAAATGATTCATTCTAGATCTAGAAAGGGATGTCATCCTGCCATAAAGTCCCAATCTCAGGTTATTATAGAAAAAATAATGCAAAAAGTTGCATTCCTTAGCACATCTCCCTATTTTTTTGCATAAGTGCATAATATATGTGTTCCTTTACAATTTAATTATGCATTTTTCATGGTAATGATCATTTTATTATCAGTATGGTTAAATATCTATCTTATGCATTGCAGAATCACTGAGTGGCTGACTTACAACCAATTAGAGAAGAAGAAAGAGCTGCAACATGACAAAGGTCAGACCAGTGATATAGGCTCATTGTAATTGTTCCTATCAAGTAGGCTTACAGAAGGCAGCCAAGTTTGCCATTAGTAAAACAACCTACACAAGCAAACAAAATGAAATCTCAACGAAGTTTAAAAAACACTCCTAATTGAGTTAAAACCACTAATGTGAAATCAATGCTAATTAATATGTCTATAATATATCTACCATCCCCCTTAATGACAATTAGATACAAGTCCAAGCTAATCTATAAATTTGAAAAGTTTATCTCTACTAAGAGGCTTAGCTATTATATCTTTAATCAGCTCCTCTATAGGAGAACAATAAAGAAAATCATCTTCACTATTGATTAACTAGCTTATGTAATGATATTGAACTTTAATATGTTTGTTTATGCTATGATAGATTAGATTCTTCACCATCTCGAGAACTTCTTGATTATCATGGAAGAGTGAAGTCGATGAAGTTTGAGCAAGTTGAAGACCAACCAATATTTGTCACAACCAAATTGCTTTACATCTAGAACTGTAGCTTGCTTTGCCATGAAATCACTCTAGAAACACAGATATATCTAGTGGTAGAGTGAGGAGTATCAACTGATCCGACCCAATCAGGATCAATATACTGAGACAGTATGAACTTGGTAAATTGCTGATAAAGAATGCCAAAGTTGAGTGTTCTTTTTGACATATTGAAGAACACATTTTGCAGCTTGCTTGTGTTCTTCTTGAGGCTTGGTCATAAATTTGGAAGTGAGAGTTTACTACTAAACATTAGTCTCGCCTAGTGGTAGTACGATAAGTCTAACTATCCAATAGTTGATGATACACCAAGTCATTGAATCATGGTGAATTGGCGTTAGTCGAGAGTTTCATCCCATCTTCCATAGGTGTAGATGATGGAATACATTTGCACATATTGAATGTTTCTAAAATAGCTTTGGTATATATACTTTGTAGTGTTACGTTGGGTTTTTTTGGTTTTGTTGGGAAATTTTGGGAATGGGGGCATTGGGGCAAAATGTTCCCATCCATCCCCTATTTTATGTGGATTTTGGGGATGTCCTAGGGATGCCTCCTCACCATGGGGAACGCCTCCTAGGAATATCTCCGAAGAGGATGCTAGGGCATCCTTGATGTCCCCACATAGATTGTTACTTTTTAGTAATTGATATGATTTATGAAATCCTAAGTATTAATGAACCTAGGAAATACTAAATTCTTTCTTTTGTACTAACTATTAAGATAAATCAGGTTCATAATAGAAACAAGGCATTGAAACTTATGAAGACTTACACATAGTAAGTACTGTCAACTGGGAAATCGAAACATGAAACTTGAAATGCTTATTGAAAAAGAGAGACAAAAAGGAAGTGTGTGCACGTGATATTTATTGGATTTGGGATTGGACATAGGCTTGGTATGACTGGAAGATGCTCAATTGTGAATTTGGTTTCCGTTAGATGAATTATTGGAAAATTGGGCATTGTAGTGGTATCGAGGGGTGTCACAATAGTATAGTGTGACTTTGCTGTCCCTCTTGGGCATTAGTGACTTCTGCTTTGATAGATCTCCAACTTTGCATAGTTTCTCACCTTTGTCTATTGACCTTGTTCCTGCTCGTAGAATGGTCACATTCACTCCAGAAGCCTCAAACACTTGCGCTGAAGATTTGGGGACATGAGGGAATGGTTGTGCTATTTGGGAGACTACCTTAGTCAATCCATTATATGGTGTATTTCAACCCTAGAAAAGTATTAATATGGAAAAGGGATGTGTGTAGACCTATGTGACTTAGTGATGGTGGTGTGTGAGCAACTATGGTGATTACACAATAAAAACCGTGTGGGGAAATTTATGAAAAGTGGTGTGTGATTGTGATGGAGTCAAAAGGGTGATGAGAGTGATCACAATGAGATATGTAAACGGGATTGAAGTGTTAGATTTGATTGGGGAAACAATGGGCAGATGTATGCAAAATTATGGATGGCTATGCAAGAGAAAAAGGGTTTCTAATAGATTCCTAATGGATGGGATAGAGGAATGAACATGAAAGATGGAAAGAGGGGAATAGAAATACATGAATTCCATGGCTTCAATGCTCCTAAATGTTAGTTTTTCAAGATCAGATAATTCAAATTGAAAGTAATCAGAAAATGCAGCACATAAGACAATTAACACAGCAAGATACCTTGGGAAAACCCTCCAACCTGAGGGAGAAAAACCCAGCCAATATATCTCTTATATATTGATTTGAATAAGAGCAGCAATCTGTTTACAATTCAGGCCCAACAATGCCTATGTAATACAATGAATAGCACCTCTACTAGATGCAAAGATACAAATGAATATGTTTCTCCTTATAGTCGATCTGCTGCTACAGATGGAGGTCTGCTGCTAAGTGCGAACTTCTCCTCTTGCTGGGCGCTAACTTCTTCTCCTCAAGAATGCAAACTATTATGAATGAACTTGATCTGCTGCTGCAAACTCACACTGAGGATCTGCTGCTACAGAATGAACTTCTTCAGGAATACGAATGACTTATTGCTTGATATCCAAACGAGTGATCCCCCACTCATATTTATATCTGATGAAGGGAGAAGAAGCGACTTTTCAAGAGAAGAAGTCGGCCTACTTAGAGAGACGCGTCTCTCAGAGGTATTAAGTCGGCCTTCATAAGGAATGCGTCCCTTCAAGAAAATCACGTCCTCAAAGATCATGATGTCGACCTTAGCAAGAATCGCGCCCCTTCATAAATCGTGTCATTTCACATTAAATGAATATTAATCATCATTTATCAACTGACGTTGCCAATCATAAAATCGTTCTCACCAATTAAATAGCCGATAGGCTACAATTTAATTGCTTTACTTATGCGATCTGGGCTGGAAGATGTGACCGATGCTGCCATAAACATCAACACTAAAGGCTTCTTGAGCTTGAGATTTGCAATTCTTCAATATTCTATCCTCTAGCTTTGTTGGTGTTTCTTGCAAGTCTCTTTTGTGTTGGTGGATTGGATTGCATACAAAGTTTTCTCTATGATGTCTAAGGAGTGAATGGAGGGAAAGAATAGGCTTAAATATGAACCCTTAGTTTTTAGTCGTGCAATTGGCAAAAACATAGTAAGAATTAGGGCATGAAAGGGTGGAAAACTCTTTTCTTGTGCTCTAAAGGTGGGTACTAGCATTGAGAGGGGCTGGCGACTTTGTTAGCTTTGCAACCCATAGTTTTGGAAAGTTTGAAGAGGGATTCCGAAGGTCTAGTGAGTTGAAATATTTTTATGTGATCATTGAGTTGGCCAAAAACAAGTAAAAGTGGTCCTAAAACAAATTAAGGGAATGGAAATGAAAATGTGTGCAAAAATGTAAGGTGGAGATTGCAAAGTAGGCAATTTTCAACTTTATATTTTGCCCCCACTTTAGCAAGCTGATGATGAATAAACATGGTAAGTTAAAATATAATAACAATAACATTGCATGATGGAAAAAATACACAAAAAGAGATATAGGTCTTCAATTCTTCCTTGTACTTCAATGCTCATGTACTTGTTCTTGCAATGCACCACATCAAAGCAATGTAGTTACTATATGAAAAAAAAGAAATTCTAGAAAATGTATATGAAATGAAAACACCACACAACAAGATACTAACATAACTAAAACATTACACATGCATGGAAATATTAGGCTAAATATAAGCACTTATTGAACATGAGCAATGAAGTATTAAACAAGGATAGAAATGAAATGCTAAATACACACCCCATATTCCATATGGCTATTGTGACGACACTATAGAGGAAGAAGGTAGGAAAAAGACCGAAAGGGATCCAATAGATTGCAACAAGATTGCGTAGGAGAATGGTATCTTGGTATAGGCATGGCTATGGCATAACCACCAAGATGCTATAAAGAGATTGGTTGTGATGATGTTAGCCAAGTCATTGCTGCCAAACTAAAAAGATGAAATGCTATGTTGTCGTCATTGAAGTTGTCAAAAATAAAAATAAAATGGCAAATGGTCATAGTTATGTAATGTCCACATTTTTGGGTTCTCTTGCATTATAGTTGGCACTGACCTAAAACAATGGAAATGATGAACACGACCATAAACATTGAAACTAAAACAATTGAAATGCTGAATACGAGCATAAATATTTTACACCTGTAATCTGCTTTGCATTCCTTTGAAAGCTTACAAGCAACCTCTACAACTAGTCCTTCAAGTGCACGGAAATATTACACTTCTTTGAGTTATTGAACTTCTATCTTGCATCTATCTTTATACTATTAAGATCAAATATCTAATCTTCCAAAATAGAAATCTTATCTCACACAAGAGATGACTTAGAAGATAAGTCTAAATCATTAGTGATTATCTACACTTTATTAGACTTATTTAACTAAATAAAAGACTTTCACTTTAATCACTAAAGTGAATTACAAAATAGATTAACTTGAATCACTTGAACTTTTCCCCACACGTTCACATTGAAGCTTTGTGGAAGTTCCTATCCAAGCTAAAAAACTCAACAAAATTGACTTTAAAGTTGAATGGACACTTCTGCAGCATAAGTTTTGTATAAAATCTTATTACAATCTATGTGCTCAAAGCACTTATTTATAGGATCTTTAGAAGAAGCTTTTAGGGATCAAATAATAATAAAAAAGTTTCAATAAGGCCCTACTTTAAAGCAATCCCATCTCTATCCACTGCAAAGAGGACAAAAAGCACTTAAATAGCCTCAAATAGGCTCTTTGTTGCTTTAAATCTGCTTTCTCCTTAATATAGACCAATTAGAACAAGGTGGCATTAGGTTTTGAACGATGTTTGCTTTAAAACCTCGTACTTGGTTCTGAAAACTTGAAGTTGCCAATGGTAATTGGAAATGTGCAGTTTCTTAGTGGCTACCCCACACTCAAAAAGCACGACATGACTTCCACTTGAACTTGGGTGCTAATTTCCTTTGGCTATAATGTTTTAAGTTGTGTTTCACTTATGTTCATGTCACGGTAAATCACAACTTTCAAGTGGCCATGTCACTTAAAAAGTGTCTTCCTTTGTTTCTTTTCACTTAACTTGCTAGTCACATTTTCATGACAATCACCACTTCTTTATCACAATTGGTTGATGGTTATACCATGTAAAAAATGTGATTTTGACTTACCTTGCCTTTTCTTGATGCTGGCTCAATTTCCTGAGATAGCTGCCACCTCTTTGTCGCAGTTTCTTGATGGCACAACCACTTGATTTTGGCAAGCAAGTTGGGTATATTCCATGTCTTTTGCTGGGTTACAGATCACTAAAAGTTTTTCCACTTGTTGGTTGTGTTTTTACCTTGATCTTGCTACTCCAATTTAGCATGCAACTTTGACATTATTTCTTTCACACTTTACTCTACCTACAACCACCCGTATGTTGCCATTTTCAGTTGGCTTCGCCACCTAAAAAGTGAAACATGTCTTGCTTAGTATTTACTTTTCTCCTAGGTGGGGATTTACAAGGTAATGCCACCTTGTTGATAATTTCAATTTACTTTGTTAGCAAATGCTTGTATCAAGTGCCTTTGATCAATTTCTTCATGCTTTGATGTTTTTCGTCATTTTTCCTCATGCGAGGTTAGTAAAACTGCTTCACTCATTTTGACTTCATCTTTGTCTCCTCCATTGTTTCCATAATTTAGGGTAATTCAAAGGACAATAGTTGATTTTGACTTGATGCAAACTCCAAGACTAATTTACAACTGTTTTGAAAAAGGAGGCCTGAAAATGGAGTTTCCTAGGTGTTGTGACCTATTTCACACATCACCCCATCGCAAATGGGGACCCCCAAGTTTTTGGTTTCACCCTCTGCGTTGCCATTTTGGAGTTCAGAATTTGAGTTGTTTTTAAGAGTCACTCCGGCCAAGTTAGGATTTTGAACCCGTTTGTGTGCCTAAACGTCATGGGAGAGCCATCCAGACAAGCGCAGATGAAGTTCGCTAGTAAGGGGCTGCCGTCGGAGTCGAAGATTAATTCAAAATGGAAAAATATCATAGACACCAACCTCGGGCACATCAACCTCAAAGAATTTAAAAGAAGGATGTACGGGCACGATGGATTCTTGCCAACACCCATTGCCAGACGGATGATGAGGAACGAAATTGTTCAAGCTGCCGGATTCCCACCAGCAGTTGAATGTGCTGAACTGATGGTAGAATGCGCCCTTCACTATAATGCACAAGGCAGGCAAATTGTTGTGCCTGACAGAAGGATACTGGCTCACCTTGGAGAGTTAGCCATACAAGAAGCCTTCGAAATCCCTGCGTATCACAGGACTGCTTACAGAACTAAGGAGGATGTGAAGAAATTATACGATGAAAAACTTGAACTCTGTGCCGCCAATATTAATAAGTCATGGCTGGAGAAACCAAGAGCTTCTGCCAAGAAGATGCCTAAGAAGTTGTTGTGCACAGACTTCAAAGAAGATTACGGGGACATCATCGTCTTGCTAAACAAAATAGTTGGCAATCCTCAGGGCATGCCTTTCGAGACTTGGATGTACTACTTTATCGAGGACATCACTGAGGGGGTACAAATGTTCAATTGGTCTTGCATGATAAGCAATAGCCTCCACAAGCAGCTGGTTAATCTAGAAACGACAAAGACATTTTATATGAGCTCCTATGTCATCTACATGTTGGCTAGGACATACAGGTAAGTAGGCTTGATCTGCAAAGGCGTGGTTGGCAACGGAGAGAACGAGCTGAAGTCTTACGACTGCTATCCACAGCTGCAGCTGAGTGAGAAAGCCCATTTCCGACGGGCACATGACACATTCCTCATGTACATAACAAGAATACTTCAAGGAGGAATGCACCAATGGAAGACTCACGAAGCCAAGAGTTTGATCGGCAAATACGGGTCTTGGTTCATCCAATAACCAAGATACACGTACATCAGGATACAAGGATTCACTGGGAATCCATACAGATTGCCTATCTTTCCTACTAACAAGATGGTCCTGCTTGAGGTACTGAGACAGTTGGAGGAGTATCAGAGCTTCCAGAGAACAAAACAGAAGGCGACAATCACCTTCCCCTTTTTTATAGGGAACATGCTGGAAACATGTCCATCGGCACAGGCAGCTGAGAGTGCCAGACTGGAGATACAACGGTACCCATTCACTCCCTATCAGTTTAGAGATAACTTCGACCCACACCATCATATCAAGACTGTGGATGGGAGAAAGTACAGACGTAGGGTCGAATTGGAGGACTTCTGGGCAGACGCTGCGGACGAATATGAGGTTAGACGGAGATTGTGGTCCAGATTGCCGATTAGCTTGATCAAGGCAACTGAACTTTGCCGAGTGCTTGATCAGCTCGAGGATGATGGAAAGCAAGTACAACCATGCTTTGACGAGAGCTTGCCCCTGCCTGCTGTAAGATGGTCAGAACTCGAACATGCGGATTTGAACACCTTGATGAGACCAGTTGTCAAGTACTCTCAATAGTGGGTTGATCAACAGATCCAAGAGCTGAGGCGGATGAAGGTGACGCTTACCTATGACAGGTTAAGCGAAATGGAATCTTACTCTTCAAATGCAGAAGCATCCCATGGCGTGGAGTTGATGGAAGCCACTACTTCCAGGAAAAGGAAAGAGGTAGCTGTGGACAAGGAGCCTGTTCAGAAACAAGCAAGGATAGAGCCTTCACGCTCTGCCACGTCCAGAAACATTGACGAGATATTGGCCACCCTTGATGATTCGTTGGCCAACATTGGGAACCCTTCCCCGATACCCGAGGAAAATATGGAGCCTCAGCTAGATGATGATGAGCTGCCATCCCCCGCAGGCACGGAAATACTTGGATCAGATGATGAGATGGGCGCCCAAAATGATGATTTTCAGGAAGGAATGATTTCAACCCTTCGAGGAATTTTGGACGCTCCAAATGGAGAAAGTGTACCAGAGGAGGATGGCATAGAGCAACTCACAACCCCTGATTGGTTGAAAGAGAGAATGAAAATACAGGTACCAGTTGAAGCGCAATAAGAGGATGATGCTGCAGACTTCTTAGCCAGACTCGAACAAGTTTCAGTCAAGAAGCCAGCTAAGAAGTTCTCCACTATACAAAGGGATGAAGCCGGCAATCGGTTTGTACAGATTGCAGTGCCAATGGTGGACAAGTCACGAGAAGATATAGCTCCATATGAATATGTTGTCACCACCATCGACTTGGGTCCAACCACAAAGGGGCAAGAAGTTGAAGATCTGGACAATTTAGTGTCCACCATCAAGGCGAGGTTGGCAAAGGAGGTGGCGAAGAGGAAGGACTACATCTGATCAAGCCGCTTGATCAAGATAACACAACAACTACCCTTCTCCCAAATTCTTCGCAGGAAGCATCAAAGGACATAGAGGAAGATAGGGTCACAACCAGAGAGGCCAAGGAGTGGATAGTGGTCAAAGGCGTAGAAGCAGATACATTCCTAGAAAGGTTGACATTGGTCTACGGTCAAGCTACCTCATTGCTTTCCAGATTGACTGCCTTGGCGGAAATGTGGGATGGTCTTCCAGATATGCAGGAAATAATAATTCCGTGCCTTAGGATTCTCAAAGGGGTACCAAAGCAGGAACTGATTGACAGAGGCATCATTGCGGTAGGCGTAGCTTATGATTTCCATATGTGGTATTGGGCTTTGACGGCACAGGGAGAGGTGTTGGGAAGAGTGAAGGTTGATGGACTTAGAGTGGAGTAGGTTAGAGAGATCCAGAGCAAAATCTTCAACATGGTTGCCGACATACTAGACAAGGAGGTCATACGGGAGAATGATTTGCAACTCGAAGGTTTGAAGAATAAGGTGCAAGAAAACTTCTTTTCTATCGCAGGGCCTATCTTGAAACATAATTGGGTCAAAATGGCGAATTTCTTAGCCATCCGGGAGGCCTTTGTGAGGATCGAGCCAGAATGGGAGGACATCTTTGCCAGGTGCGCCAAAAGCATGGACGGATTGGAGATTAGGATCAAAATACTCCCACAGATTACTATGGAAGAAGTTGCCTCTATCGTGTCCAGGCTCATCGAACACACGACAACTCGAGAGGATAGGGATGTAATTCCTTGAAAGTAGCTCCAGACGCCAACTCACTCTTTGTCAACTCATTGTTCACTGATGTTAATTGGGAAACCCTAATTAGGGTTTATTTGTTTTAATCTTGGCCGTTGGCTTATTTTAAATTTGGGCCACTCTTTTATTTCTGAAAACTCTATATAAACTTGCGTACTCTCATTTTCAATTTGTAAAGTGAGTAGTATGAGATTGTTGCGTTATACCATTTCCGTTAATAAAAGCTCTTGTGCATGATTTGCTTAGAATCACTTTTATTTTCAAGTGGTGTGCAAGGTTACATATTCTCCTTCAACACTTAGATTAAAGTTAATTTAGCATTTCCATTTGAATGTTTGGTAGTGAATGAAAGATATGATAGCAGTGGTTGATGAAATTTAGCTCATACTTTTGTTCGATAGATGATTTTTATTCAATGTGCAAAGTTAGCCTGAGCTCTCAAATTGTGGATGCTTAACTTCGGTTTGAATAATTATTAATTCAGACATGAAAATTGTTATCACCTCCTTTAAAGATTGCACCGCTTTGCGTAGTTGTCCTAGGGAGGCGAAACAAAGTGTGGTTATCCCAGTTTCATCCAATCATTGCCGTCTCTTGGGTTCTTAGGTGTAGTTTAGACTTCTAAACCCTCTTCTTTTTGCATTTTTTTTGGAAAATCTGAAATACCCAATGGAAAGAGCGTTCAATGATAAAACCGTCTAAGTCCTTGGCTTGTAAACAAATTCTAAAGTAAGTCCCTTTGTGATACCAACATATCACAACGCCCACTGATCTTATCCACGTGTCATGGTCTGACGAAAGAAACCTTGGAATTGCTGTACGATCTTCTTAGGAATTGCTGTACGATCTTCTTAGCATACGCAATAACTTTTCAAGAGATGATAAAGTGTCCTTGGGCATTTTATTTTGTGTTTGGTGAGTATTAAAATGCACACCAACACTAGGGTACTAGCATCTTGGCACTTGATCATGATAAAAAGGCTAGTTGGGCCAAAATGAAAATTGATGATAATGGCTATGTAACTGCCACTTGATTTGGTTTAAAGGGGTTAAGCTGGACCCAAAATTAAAATTGAACATATTGGCTAGGTGGTTGCCACTTGATTTAGATAAAAGGGGCTAGGTCAGGCCCAAAACAAAGTAAAATGCGTTGTTGGCTATATGGTTGCCACTTGAACTAGATAAAGGGGCTTGGTCAAGTCCAAATGGTGGTGCTTTGATGTCATCATGATACAAATGATGTGTAAGATATGCTCTTCCTTAAATTAACTCGTGAAAGAATAGAGCCAATCAATTTAAGGTAATAGGTAAAGGGGATAGATGAGTAATGCCAAGGTATACATGGCATCATGATATTAGAGGAAAGAGGGGAGCATATGAATGATACCCCCAATGATAGGAAGAGATGTCTCCAAGGGAGGGTGAGTACTCAAAATATGTGATGAGTGTCAAGAATTGAGAATAAGTGATCTAATTGATAATGATAATATGGTTTGAGAGAAGGGGAGAATATGCTCCCAAGTCTGAAAGATGAAGATGAGGTGCCCCCAATGACAGGGCAAGTGTGATATAGTAATAGAAGATAAGATGCTATGAATAGTGAAGATAGATAAGGTTAGTTAAAATCCAATGTCATTGTATGTGAGATAAGAGAATAATAGTGTGGAGGTATAGGTTAGAAAGGGAGACGAGAGAACATATCCCCAACTAAATATGATATGATGATGCCCTTGAGAGAAGGGTGGAAAGAGAGTACAAAACATAGTAATGAAGATTGACAATAGGGAAACATAATGTGATGGATGTGTATGATGATAGGAAAGTTAGAGAGGACTAGGAACCAAGTGGTGGTTTGTAGGTCAAGTAATGTGCCAAGATTGTAGAGAGATTTGGCTAAATTGCAAGCTTTTTGAGTCATTTTACAATGATGTGATAGCTAAGGTTAATATGAAAGCAACAAGAGAAATATGGTATGTAGCAAGGATTGTGAAATCTATCAAGACTAATGCGGGGTTTGCTACATATTTCATAGAGAATGAGTTAGCAAATATTCATGGACTTTGAAGATAAATGAAGACTAGTGATCATGGAATGGGAAAAGCGGTGGGAATGAAATGATGAGTAGGAATCAGTCCATGGAAAATCTAATAAAAGGGAAAGATATCCTCAACTAACAAGTGTACCCTAGACTTAGATTGAAGATGGTTAATAGGTCAAACCTTGAAGTGGGAGAGCTCAAACAATGGGAATCTGCCTACAATGATTGTGGTTTATAAGGAATGCATGGATTGGTGCCATCTAGATAGTGTTGTGACCTATTTCACACATCGCCCCATCGCAAATGGGGACCCCCAAGTTTGGTTCCGCCCTCTGCGCAACGTCTTTGAGAGTCTTTAATTTGGGTAAATTTTGAAAGTCAGTCTGGCTAAGTTGAGATTTTGAACCCGTTTTTGGGCCTTAACGTCATAAAAGTGCTTAGAAGACCCGGTAGACGAAGATCGCCATTGCTTTCGGTCCTTTCTGACACTTCCTATTTTTTAGGGATTCTGCTTTTTTGCTTTTTGCTTTTTTGCTTTTTGGCATTTTTAGGCTATTCTGGAGTTCCTATTTTTTAGGGATGCTTTTTGCTTTTTCTATTTTTGGAAAGTTTCTATTTTGGGAAAAAGTTTCTATTTTTGGATCCCACAGAGCAGAAAATCAACACGTCTCCAGAAATCAAGAAAATCAAGGCAAAATGAAAAAAGTTTGAAAAATGGTGAAAATTTTGGGAAAATGCTTAAGTCTGAGAATGGCGCCATCAAGAAAGAAGATGGCATGGAAACCTCAAAGTCCGCCCTACCTTTGGCATGCCAAAGATAGGCACTGGCATGAAAGTTGCCAAGTCCGCCATAGGCAAGGTGGTCTCCAAGTCCGCCCTTGGCATGGAGAAGCTCAAGTCCGCCATGGCATGAAAGTTGCCAAGTCCGCCCTTGGCATGGAGGAAGGTGAAGTCCGCCCAAGATGTTTGGAAATGGCGCATGGCTTGAGGAAGCCAAAGTCCGCCCTTGGCACAAAAAGTTCAAAGTCCGCCCTTAGAGAAAGATGGCATGAAACTTGTGAAGTCCGCCCAGCCTAGAGGAAAATGGCAAGAGGCATATGAAGTCCGCCCCAAGAAGTGTGGAGAGAGGTAAAATATGAAGGGGTGCGCTCCAAGATGTTTGGAAAGGGGTGAAATTACAAGGGAATTCATTGGAAATTGGATTAAATGATTAAAACAAGTGGAATTTGCCGTTGGACAAGGCACAAATAAAATTCGCCATGGCAAGGAAAGTCTAAGACCAATGGATAATAAAAATACGCCATAGGCAAGAGATTATAAGAGATTCGTCCAAACTTTGGAAGGAAAATTATTCTAAGGCATGAAAAACGGAGAATTATCTAGAAGAAGAAGAGGTTTTGGCCGGCATAAAAATCACGCCTCGGCACAACGGAATGAAATTCTTTGGCACAAAATGCAGAGTGTTTGGCAGAGCAAGCATGAAGTCCGCCCCTCTCAGCTTGGAAAATTCCTAAGGCACTAGTAAAAAAATGGCAAAGTGGCAGAGATCTCCAAGTTCGCCCAACCCAGAAGATGAATCGTTTGGCTAAATAAAAATGTCCAAAGAGGTCAGAACTCCGCCTAGAAAGTTGAAATTTGGCAGATGAGCTATTGAGCATATTTTGGCTAGGTAGACAATTTGAAAAGAGATATTATTGCCTCTGACGAACGAACTTAGCCATGTATCAAGGTTAAATGGGTTGGAATTTAATATTTTAATATTTTTAATTATTTCCCTGACACTTAGGGAATTTTAATTAAAAATTCAAAATCCGGGGATTATTTGGAAGATTAAACTAGTCTGCCTTAGATAAATTTAAACTATGCCATGTTCGGAAGATTTAAAGTACATTGGAAAATTAAATTTGGACAATTAATTTAATATCTTTTCCAAACTTAGACAATTTTCTTTGAGAAAATTCAAAAATCTCAAGCAGAGATGAAAATTAGAAACTTGCCTCGATAACTGAAAGTGAAATTAGAAATTTGCCAATCTGAGAAGAAAACGTTTCTAAAAATTGGAAGAAAATCAAAGGAAAGAAAACAATGCCTTGGAGAAAATCGCACTTCTCAGCCATAAAATGAGTTTCAGCAACTCATTTCTTCACAATTCCGGCTGTGAAGTAGCTATCTCTCTCGAATCTTCAGGAAATCATTCGCGAAGGAGAAATTTGTGAGAATAACATCGTTGTGAGAATCGAGATAGCATTTTCTTATTGACAGGCGTGATTTTTGAGAGAAGTAATTTATTTCTTTGCTGAAGTTGTACTTCCAGCATATTGGCGCACTTCTTTTGGCAGATTTTCTGAATTTTTAAATTCATTTGCAGCCACAACACGATCTTCGAGGTTTGGAAGTCAGTTTACAATGTATTTGCAATGTGTTTCTATCTTCTACTTCATTTCCGGCACGAATTTCATTCATGATGGGCGAATTTAATTACTTTCAGCCTGCTTTTTGACAGAAATTTTTAATTTAATAAGGCTGAAAGTGCGATTTGTCCAAGCTACACCCCGAAACTCGTTAAATTTAAATAATCTGGTATTAATGTTAAGTATTTTGTGCTTGCAGGCTGCCGATCGACCAAGGAGAAATATCCAGGCAGGCACAGATGAAGTTTGCAAGTAAAGGATCGCAGCCAGAGACCAGAATAAAGTCTAAATGGAAAAATGTCTCAGACACTGATCTTGGCCACATCGATCTCGTGGAATTTAAAAAGAGGATATATGGACACAACGGACCCTTACCGATGCCTGCCGCTAGAAGGATGGTGAGAAACGACATATTTCAAGCTGCCGGATTCCCGCCTGCGCTTTGCTGTGCTGAACTGATGGTGGAGTGTGCACTTCACTATGATGCTGAGTCAAGGCGGATTGTGGCGCCTGATGGGAGAGTATTGGCGCATCTGACGGAGTTGGCCATTCAGGAAGCCTTCGGCATTTCGGCATATCCTAAAACTGTCTACAAGACCAAGGAAGATGCTCAGAAGTTATATGATGAAAATCCTGGCCTTTGTGCCGCCAACATTAACAAGTCGTGGCTGGACAAGCCTAGGCCGTCTGTTAAGAAGATGCCCAAGAAGTTGCTGCGCACGGACTTCAAGGAAGACTATGGAGATATTATTATCTTGCTGAACAGAGTGGCAGGCAATCCCTCAGGAGCACCCTTTGAGCCGTGGATGTATTACTTCATTGAGGACCTCACAGAAGGTGTCAAGATGTTCAACTGGGCGAGAATGATAAGCAATAATCTTCACCACCAGCTTATCAACCTAGAGAAGACCAAAACGTTTTACATGAGTTCTTACGTCATCTATATGTTGGCTAGAACTTACAGATATGCAGGTTTGATTTGCAAAGGCACAGATGGCAGTAAGGAGAATGAGCTAAAGCCTTATGACTGTTACCCACAACTTCAGCTGAAGGAGAAGACGCACTTTAGACGAGCCCACGACGCGTTCTTGATGTACATCACCAGGATACTCCAGGGGGGGACGCATCAGCGGCTGACACACGAGGCCAAAAGCCTAATCGGTAAATACGGGTCTTGGTTTATCCAATATCCAAGATTTACGTATATCAGAATTCAAGGATTCACTGGAAGCCCGTACCGTCTGCCCATCTTCCCCACGAATAAGATGGTCCTGCTCGAAGTGTTGAGGCAGTTAGAAGAGTTTTAGGGTCCTCAAAGGGTGAAACAGAAGGCGGCAGTTACTTTTCCCTTCTTTATAGGGAACATGCTGGAGTCTTGCCCATCATCACAGGCAGCTGACAGTGCCAGAATCGAGATACAACATTACCCTTTTTCCCCATATCCGGTTAGAAATCACTACGACCCCCATCACCACATCAAGACGGTGGATGGAAGGAGATACAAGCATAGGGTCGAACTGGAGGACTATTGGGCAAATGCTGCGGATGAATTTGAGGTCAGACGGAGGATGTGGTCCAGATTACCTCTCAGCTTGATCAGGGCAACAGAATTTTGTCACGTGCCAGATCAGTTGGAAGAGGACGAGAATCAGACGCAACCGCGCTTCAATGAGAATTCAGCTTTGCCCGCTGTCCAGTGGTCAGAAGCAGAGCATGCTGACTTGAACGTCTTGATGAGGCCTGTCATCAAGTTTACTCAGTGGTGGGTTGATCAACGAGTTCAAGAATTAAGGCGCCAGAAGATAACCCTGACCTATGACATGCTAAGCGAGGCAGAGTCTTATTCTTCCAATGCGGGAGCATCACAGGACCTCCCAGTGATAGAAGCCACCACGTCTAGGAAAAGAAAAGAAATAGCTGCAGGCAAAGAGCCGGTCCAGAAACAGGCAAAGATGAAACCTTCTCAATCAGCCGCCTCCAGAAATATTGAGGAGATATTGGCTACCGCCGATGCTTCACTGGCAGATATGAGGGATCCTTCTCCGATTCCTGAGGACAACGCGGAGCTTCAGCCAAATGAGGATGCGCCACCTTCTCCCACGGGCACCGAAATATTGGAGTCAGATGACGACAATGTGGGCACCCAAGATGAGGATTTTCAGGAAGGGATGATTTCAGCCCTTAGGGGAATTGTAGACGGTCCTGATAGAGAAGGCGTGCCGGAGGAAGACGGTGTTGAGCAGCTTACGATCCCGGATTGGCTGAAGGAGAGGCTAAAGGTACAAGTGCCGGCAGATGAACCAGAAGAGGATGATACGGCAGACTTTTTAGCCAGACTGTCTCAAACCGTGGCGAAAAAGTCGGCAAAGAAATTCTCCAGCATACAGAGAGACGAGGCCGGCAACAGGACAGTGCAAATCGCCGTGCCTACAGTGGACAAGCCGCAGGAGGATATGGCTCCACATGATTACGCCATCACGACCATTGACTTGGGTCCAACCACTAAGGGCCAAGAAATGGAAGATTTGGACAATTCTGTGTCCGCCATCAAATCAAGGTTGGCAAAGGAGGTAGCCAAAAGGAAGGAGTGCCAATTAGAGATTGAGCGCTTAAGGGAATATATTCAGCACTTGATCAAGCCACTTGATCAGGACACTACGGCAGCTCCTCTACTCCCGGACTCTTCACAGGAGGCCACTAGGGAGATGGAAGAAAACAGGCTCACGGTTCAAGAAGCCAAAGAATGGATAGCCGTAAAGGGGACTGAAGCTGAGACATTTGTGGAGCGGCTAACTTTGGTTTATGACCAGGCCACTGCCTTGCTTTCTAGGCTCGCTTCTTTGGCAGAAGTATGGGACAGCCTTCCAGACGTGCAGGATAGAATAATCCCTTGCCTTAGGATTCTGAAAGGAGTTCCTAAGCAAGAATTGATAGAGGGAGGCGTCATCGCAGCGGGAGCAGCCTATGACTTCCACACTTGGTATTGGGCCTTGACGGCACGAGGTGAAGTCCTGGAGAGGGTCAAGGTTGATGGTGTCAGATTGGAGGAACAGGTCAAGGAAGTTCAGGCCAGAATCCTCAACATAATTGCCGATGTCCTGGATAAGGAGGCGCTGCGAGAGAATGACCTGCAGTTGGAAGTTTTGAAGAAAAGTGTCCAGGAAAATATCTTCGACATCACTGGGCCCATCTTGAGGCAGGACTGGGCCAAATTGGCGAACTTCTTGAGCATCAGAGAGTCCTTTGAGAAGACTGAACCAGAGTGGGAGGAGACCTTCGCCAGATGCGCCGAGAGCATGGATGGGCTTGAATTCAGAATCGGCATGCTTCCGCAGGTTACCATGGACGAGGTTGCCTTGATCGTGTCCAAATTCGGCGAATACACGGCAGCTCGAGAGGATCAGGATGTAGTCCCTTGAGAATAGCTCCAAATGCCAACTCATTGCTGTTCATTGCCAGTTAACTGAAGTCATTTTGGGAAACCCTAATTAGGGTTTCGTTTGTTAAATCTTGACCGTGGGCTCATTTTTAATCTGAGCCATTTATTCAATTTGAGAACTCTATATAAACTCATTGACCCTCATTTGTAATGTGTGAAGTGAGTAATAAAAAATTGTTGCGACGAAACTATTTCCGTTTATAAAAGCTCTTGTGCATGATTTGCTAAGAACAACTTTTATTTTCAAGTAGTATGCAAGGTTTAATATTTCTCCTTCAACACTTAGAGTAGAATTAGAATAGCATTTCATTACATGTTGGTTAGATGAATGATAGATTTGATCGCAGTGGCGGATAAAATTTTGCTCATACTTTTGTCGAGTGGATGATTTGCATTTGACGTGTAAAGTTAGTCTGAGCCATTAAATCGTGGATGCTTAACTTCTGTTTGTTTCAATTACCGATTCAAATATGAAAATTCTTATCACTTCCGTTGAAGATTGCACCTGCTTCGCGTAGTTGTCCGAAGGTGGCAAAACGAAGTGTGGTTACCCATTTTATCTAGTCGCTGCTGTCTCTTAAATTCTTAGGCATAGTTAAATCTCTAAACCCTTATCCTTTTTATATTTTTTAGAAAATCTGAAAATACCCACCGAAAGAGCCTTCAAGGATAAAACCGTCTAAGTCTCCAACCTGCAAAGAGAATTTCATGTAAGTCCCCTTGTGATTACCAGCAATCACAACGCCCACTGGCCTTATCCACATGTCAAGACCTGACCGCAGAAACCTTGGAGTTATTGTATTGTCTACTAGATTTTTGCAAGCACTTTTCAAGAGAGGATAAGAGTGTCCTTTGGGCATTTTTATTCTGTGTTCGGTGGCGTACTCAAAACACACACCAACAGATAGTAGGGGCAGTAGGGCCACCAAGTTTCTTTTCCTTTTTTTTTCTTTTTGGCACTTTTTTCGTTTGCTTTTGATTTTACTTTTTGGCACCTTTTCTTTTTGATATGGTTTATCCCCTAAGCCTAACCCATGCAACCAGGAAGATGCAAGGGCTCCTCACTGAAGGTATAATGTCTCTTTTTAGGAATTTTAGGAAATATATGATTTTTTTGTATTTTCTGATTTATAGAAAACTTGGAATAAATACTAATCTATGAAATTCAGAACCCTTTGCTAATATCAAACAATAATATGTTATTTTCAGATTGTATGTTAGCTATACTGAATATTAAACACTAAAAATAATGCTGAAAGTAATACCGAACTGGAAATGAAAATTGAAAGTAATTAGACGGGCTAATTTAGACCAATCTCTATGCTAATGCTTAAATGGGAAATGCAGAATCAATGGTAAACCTACAGTATTTTACACTAATAATTAATGATGCAAATGGAACATCAGTGTATAAATGCCAGAATTTATGAATAATCTTGTAGTTATGGTAGCAGACAGCACAAGTGATATTGTTAAACCCTTGGACAGCGAATGGATCAATTACAACATCAATAATTCAATCTAACTTACAATTTCAGATCGCCACATTAGTAAACAACTTGCCGCACCTATATATAATGCAATCTAATTCATAATCACTACCTTCATAAACAGTTGCGACATGTATAAAAAACAGTCTAATTTACTATTTCAATTTGTCACAACTGCAACATATGTAAAATACAGTCTATTATTTCAGATCGCCCTATTCATAATCCTCTAGCATTTACTATATATAAAATTGCAAACAGCAGAATTACCAGATAACAGAACTGGAAAAATCAGAATTTAATACGAGTATACAGTATAAAAGCTGACCATACAATGATGGTTACAAGTACAACATGTAGTGGCGTAGCAGATATAAATTTAAAAGTCACCTTACAAAGGCTTGTTGCTGGAATATAACAGGGTTTCAGATTGGCACAGCAACATAATACTTCAAAGTTCAAACCCTTGCAAATTTCACCATTTGTTCACAAATAAAATTTCATTCAGCTGGTGCAATTTGCTCCACTAAACTTGATGGCTTTCGTCCTCAAATTAAATTGATTTCCAAGAGGGGTTTCATCATCCAAAAATTGCCAAACAAGGGTTTCCATTCTAAGAGCTATAATTTGAAAATAGGAGTTTGAAATGTTGATAATGGATCCTTTGCCTTGAGTGCTTGCTTTTCCTTTATAGGCGCCCTCATTCGGGCCCATTATTATTTCATTTTTCCTTCTAAGTGATTATTACAAAAAGTACTTTTAAAATAAATACATAAGGCTCATAATGTCTCATCTAGATAGTCTTTAAAAGCAACACTTAAATCGTCCTTATAAATAATGATTGTTCCCCATACTATACTGTATTTCCCTTGTAATCTTTTTTAGCCTACGAGAAATAGAGATAGGCTATGGATCTTCAATCCAATTCTTTATTTTTGAGAAGGGGACATGACAGTACACCCTTTCCAAAATTGTTTGTCCTCAAGCAATTGCAAATCAGGATGCTCAAATATCTCCATGTCTTCCCATGTAACACCCTTTGCAGGGAGGTTCATCCAACGCATTGAGTGCTCTGTGATACTCCTATTTCACAACTTCCTTTCTTCGATGTGGATGATGGCATAAAGCTCCTACTTGTCTTGGGCTTGTTAAAGATGATCCTTGAGTGTGGACCTACAATCAAATTGTGGCCCCACTATCATGGATCATCTTTAATAGGATCATGTTCTAGATGCCAAGTCTTCATCTATGAGTATTCAAACCATAGTTTAAAAAATTGAACTCGACAATTACTTGGTAGACCCAATTTTTAAAAAAACTCAAGACTTGACAAATAATCGGGGATACTTGGTAAATTTATTGAATGTTAAACACGTATTAATAAAATGTTTTAAAAACATGCATATTATTGATTTTATAAACCATATTATAGATTTCCATATGTAGATCAAAATTAAAGTTCAATACACTTCATAGACCAGAAAATGAGTTCAAAGTTTCAATATATATACAATTCCAGTTTCAATATCAACTCATAAAAGTTTGTTTCTGTTGTGTGGGCATCATAGAAGCATTATAAACTTCTAGTTTCAATAAGAACAAAACTACAGTCATAAATTTCTTCCTACGACTAAACCTTCAAAAACGCTTGTTGCCATTATGTGGGCATTGTGGAAGTGGATGGTATAGCTGTGGTATACTCAATAAGAGCCTTAATAGGAGCTTCTGGCATAGGATGAAGCTGTATATGTTGTAAACCTGCCCTTGATGACTTCCCAAACTCACCTTATGAAGCCTCATATGTTGCCACATTTGCTTGCCATTCGGATTCATCTCTCTCAAAATCAGCGATTTGATTGGTGTTTAACAATGGATTCACATCCTTAGGCACAACCACAAAAACGAGACTCGCTAGGACTCGCCTGGACTCGGTGAGTCCCGAGTCGAGTCACCCTAGCTAAGTCTGGGGGACTCGGACTCGGACTCGGCCAAGTCCGAACGAGTCTTGGCGAGACTCACTAGACTCGCCAAGTTCGGGCAAGTCCCGTTAGGCAGACTCGCGTAGGCAGGTTTGAAAAGTGCAAAAATTACATAAAATTTAAAGTTAAAACAAGTTTTTTTTTACTTGTTGTGAATGCAAAATGATGTATGCCATGAAGGTTTGTATGGTTTTGGAGGTCTTAATTTGGGCTTGGTGGCGGGGGCTTCACCCCTCGACCTCGCCCTATATCGCGACGGGGAGCGCACCCAAGGTAGGACCCCACTAGGGTTGTTGCCCCTTGACCCCACTAGGGGTACTGCCCCAGGACCCCGCTGGGGGTGTTTCCCCTCGACCCCACTAGGGGCACTGCCCCTAGACCCTCGCAAAGGGCACTACTCCTCAACCCCATTGGGGCAATTGCCCCCAAACTTCAGACTATGGCTCCTGCATAATCCAGGACCTATCTTAGACACATTCGTAGGAAGGATGCAGGCTCCTTTGAGCCATAGACTTCTAGTTATTGTTTTGAATCTTTCGATATATTATATTTGTTTGGAACATTTGATGTCATGGATTTCATATTCCATGAGTTTTGTATACATTTGAGTCTTTGACTATATGTCTAAGTGTGCTATTTCCTTCAGGAGCTCAACTACAATTTGTGTTTATACTTAATGTGATTGATGTATACTTGTGTTAGTGACGAGGACCTTGATTGGGTTGACCAAGCAAATAGAGAGGCTAAGGCTGTAGCCATGGCAGAGGAGGAGGCTAGAGCACGAGCATACACAACCACAACTGATGTTGATGAGGGTGGCATGGAGTCACAAGCAGAGACTATGGTTGCAGCTGCTACATCATCCAGGACCCACCTTAGACGCCTTCGTAGGAAGGATGCAAGCTCCTCTGAGCCATAGACTTGTAGTTATTGTTTTGATATTTCATATTTGTTTGGAACATTTGATGTCATGGATTTCACATTCCATGAGTTTTGTATACATCTAAGTGTGCTATTTCCTTCAGCAACTTAGCTACAATTTGTGTTTATACTTATGTGATCGATGTATACTTGTGTATGTGATCAAATTAGCTTCTATTTGATGATGTTATTGTGTCTTTAAGGCTTATTTAATAGAGGGTGCATGAAACAAGTTTTAAATCCTTAAAAATATCTAAATTTCTTGGGTTTTTCATTTTGCCAAGTCTGTGCTGAGTCCCAAGTTGAGTCACCCTTGCCGAGTCTGAGTCTCGTTACTATGGGCTCAACAACCCACATTGAAAATAGATCAATGCCATTGAGGTCAAGTGTGTGATGTGTGTCTTGCCCTTGTACCTACTTTTTATGTAGTCAAAGGTTGTAAACATAAGGTCATTCAAGCATTTTTTAGTCAATTTGTTGCTCATTTTTGTGTGAATGTTCTAAAAACACTTTAGTTGCATTCACAACTAGAATTACCATAGGGCTGGGATAGAATGTGGATTGCGAGCTCTTGAAGATTAGTTGTTGTGGCACCAAAATCTTCCCACCACAAATCTGCATTGAGGAGATTTATAACTTTGTAAGATATTAAGAATTTTAGTAAACTTAAAAGTTAAAAGTCAAAAAACTTCTAAACTATAATTGAACATGTTTATTCTTACTTGGCTGCATAGTGTTTCTCCTACGAATGCATGAATTTGAAGAAAACAATGCTCACTCCGCCCTTTTATAACTTTGTAACTCATTGTGTATGAAATCTCAAAGGTTGTCATCAGGGATTAACCTCTCAATACACATGTTGAGGCCAAACATAACCTCTACATCTGCTCTAAATGAAGGGGAGAAGAAAAAATTGGCATTCAAATAGTAGGTAGCAACATAAATATGTTGGTGAAGTCGGTTCCACTTCCGATCAATAATGTGCCATATGGGTTCATATTTGGTTCTATTTGACCCATACAAATCTTGAATTGCTTCTTTGGCCCTATCCATGGCCTTATATAGATACCCCATAGGGTTTTTGTCTCCATCTGCCAATCGTAGAACCCTAACCAATGGTTTTGACACCTAAAACAAGAGAATGAATGAAAAGGAAATTATAATATTAAAGTAAACCAAAAATTAAAAAATAAATTATAATCAACAAATAATATTACAAAAACTTGTAATTTTTTTTGATAAAAAACTTAGCTTGATGCTCTTATCCACGGTCTTGACAAATGTATCATCAAAAATGGTCTTTTGACCTTGTTTATTTCAGCCTTCTTGTGGTAAGGACTCTTTTAGACACTAAAATAATTCTTCTATTCATCATTATCATTATTATCATTGACGATCATTATTATTCAGATTATTATCATAATTCTTCATTATTATCATTGCACAACTTTAATGTGAATAGTCCAAATCCACAAGCCAAGTAGCCTAGTAGGGGCACAAAGCTCGTGAGCACACCGACCCAATGAGGGTGTAATGTCTCCTTCTCAATACTAATCTATTTAGTGGTTGTTAGCCTATTTCCGGAGTCCCGTAGGCTAAATGGAGGAGCTAAGGGGATTCCATGATCCTTGGAGGATTCGTGTCAACATTTTCAGAAGAGTATACTGTTATTGGCAGAGAGCTTTTGTGGGTTTTTCTAGGCCTTGGTCAGCAGTATGGCTATTTTTAGTAACTTACTATTTTTAGTAAGTTCTAGTGTGTCTCAATTTGAGCCAATTTGGAGATTTGACTCACTTATATTTTTAGCAATTTGCTATTTTTAGTAAGTGCTATTTTAGGTGTCTGGTCTTGGCCTCTTTCCTCCAACATTTCAGTGTAGTGGTTGGCAGTTTCAGTTGTGGTGAGTTTAGGTGTTTTCAGAATATTATTTATTCGCCCATTACATAAGTCTTCAAAAAGGTGATTTTATGACTTAAGTTAAAGTTCAATTGTGACCCCCCTTGTGCTCAATGCCTAGGAAAAGGTCACTTAAGTTGTTTTTAAGAGACAACTTTTATTTCTTAAGGTGGATGCCTAGATAAGAGTTAAAAGAAAATAAAAGAAAATTAAATATTCTTTTTGGGAGATGGGCATCCCTTTTGGAGGGAAAAGGCATTTGAATTTGTGAGCCCTAATTTCTATATAAGCTCACCTTGTGTTCTCATATGGGCCATGTTGAATGAAGATAACAAAGTGTTGTCAAAATGTGGATTGAATCCTTCGGGCTTTGAGGACGAAAACCCTCAAGGTCGCTCTAGTTTTGGAGTTGAGAGATACTTCCTAGCTAGACATTGGTGTGGCTTATTGCAGGAGTCACCATTGGAGCTTAGGGTGAAAGTTTCCAGTTTGATTTTAGTTATGGATTGTTTTGATGTTTTCTAGTAGATATATTTTGGTGTGATATCAGATTTGCAGAGCTTTGGAGTTTTTTGGAGTGGATTTTCTGAGTTCTACGCTTGCTGGCTGTACCATTTCATGCCTAGGCCGTACCATCAATTTCGCTTGTACTGGTTGGAGGATTGCAAAACATTTTGCGGGTATTGCTTTATCCTTTTTGGCAGACTTGGGCAATCCTTTGTGCAAGGTTGCAGTTTTTTTGATGGAGATTTGAATTTCTAGGAGCTGATCGCCCCTCTTAGCCAGCAGTACGATTTGGGGTGGTTGTCCTCAATTTTGAATTCTCAAAATTGGACAACCCACATGAAATTTTGCCTAAATTTTTTCATAAATCTCTATGACACGCATTTCGAGGCACCAAAATTCTCTAATTGAATTGTGCAGCCATTGGTATCCATCCTATTTTTCCTTGTGTGAAATTCGGGAACATTTCGACATATTTTTTCCCTTGTTTTGTCCAATTTTGGGATTTTTGATCACCATTGCAAGTAGGGATCTTTTTGTGTTAAGGCACACTTTACGAGGTGAAAAATCTCTATTTCAGATATGGAAATTATTCCTTGGGTCATTTTCAATCTTTGCTCCAAATTTCATCGCATTCCAACTTCATTTTCCTTCTCTTTGAGTCATTTTTTCTTATATTTTGGGTCAATTTCGGGTTTTTGAGGCTTCACTGCAAGTAGGAACTTTTTAGCTTCATTGCAAGTCAATAATAGGAACTTTTTGCCTTCATAACAAGTTGTAGGAACTTTTTCAATAACTTACAAGTTGTAGGAACTTTTTACTCACTTTACATGTTATGTTCAAAAAGTAACTTGCAATGAGCTCCAAAAATCCCGATTTCACTTAAAAGTGAAAAAGTAACTTGCAATGAGCTCTAAAAATCCCGATTTCACTTAAAAGTGAAAAAGTAACTTGCAATGAGCTCTAAAAATCCCGATTTCACTTAAAAGTGAAAAAGTAAGATTGCTAAAGACTCTAAAAAGTCCGACCCTTCATGAAAAATTGCTAAAGTCATGAAAAAACTTGAAATTGCAAGTAAAGGGTATTTTTTGAAGTTATTTGTTATATTTTTCAATTGCAATGAACATCAAAAAACCCGAAATGAGTTTTGCAAGTGTTTTTGTGGATTTTGTAGCTTGCTCTTGCTCATATGTACCTCGATTGAAGAGATTTTGGCATGAAGAACACTTGGCAAGGTCTGCAACTTTATTAAATTCCCCATTTTTGCTCTACCATTGCCCCATTTTTGCAGATTTGAGTTTGTTCTTTGTTTCTTTTTATTTTTTTGTTTTTGTTGCTTTAAATCTTTTGTTCTTGGGTTGCCTTTCTATGGAGATTGAGATTGCATATTATAAAAAAAAGTGTATGGCTGAAAATGCGTTTTTCCACTTCACACACCCTTCATTCATTTCTCTTTCATACACCATCATACTTCATTCGCCCTTCATTCATAAAAACGTTTTTCTCTCTTTCATTCGCCTTTCCATTTCGTTTTTCATTCACTTGCCTTCATTTCATATTCATTTGCCATTACCATTTTTCTTCATCATCATTATCATTTTCTACAAAAATGATGCCCTTGGCTGAAAATTGGGTTTTCATAATCTGATTACAAGTAGGAGATTTTGACCAAAGTTACAAGTTAAAATGATAAACTTGCAATGACCTCTTATTTTTCTTACCTTGCACTTTTACTTGCAATGGCTTCCAAAAATCCCGATTACATTATACCTTACTTGCTGTCAGCCTTCCAAAACCCGAAATTCACTTGTGAGCCCATTTTTGCATCAAATTATCCCTTCCCTTGTTAGTCTTGTTTACACACATGATCTATCAAACCAATAAATCAAGGCATGGGCATTGTTTTATAACAGTTTCATCTTGAATAAGGTGTTATGGGTTCTTCATCAGTGAACAAAAGAAGAAGAGATACAACAGTAATTCATGGAGCAGCTCGAAGGTCAATAATCCTCATGAAACCATCTAGGGACAAAGTGAATCAAGCATGGAAAAAGGACGCAACGAAGAGAATAACTTCCTAAAGAAATGGTACTACTCCAAGCCTGTGATAAGGTTGAAGTTCGCCAAGGACACAAAGATCATTAAGAATGCAAATTCTCGTTCCAAGTTCGAGATCTCTTCACCAATCCTGGATACTTCAAGTTCTAAAATCCTGAAGCAACATGAAGATCATCGCAGATGAAGGATGATGTAGTTAGAGTCGTGTCTTGGACACTTAAAATAATTTCAATTATGCATTTTGTTTTCGACAAACTACATGTAAAAACAAATTTTGTGATCGCAAGTGTTTCTTTCACTTGCAGTTTTGTAAATTGTAATTACATGTAATCTAATTACAAGTCAAAATAGTTTAAGACTGTAATTTTGAATAAGTCAATTGCAAGTAGTTGGTGGTTGAGAGAATTTCTCAAGTTAGTTGGGATCCTCCCACCTTTTTCTCATGACTTCTCTCCTATAAATACTTGAGAAGGTTCTTTGTAATTTTTATCTTTTTGGCAAACAAGAAAACTCTGCAGAATTTTGTACTCATAAAGACTTTGAGCTTTATAATTACAAGTTGTTCATTTTCAAATAATATCAAAGAGTTGCAGATTTCAGACTTTGTGTTGAATTCTCACTTTGTGTCCATTGTGTTCTTATGTCATTTTGGGGCATTGCTTTGTGATCATTTGAAAATTGAGGAAGATTGCTAGGGAGAGCTTCAATTAATATATTTTCAGACTTTGTGCTGTTAATATTGAAGATTGAATTCATAGATTAGAATTTAAGAAGAATTACAAGTCTTTGTGCTCGTGACAATTCTCGTTCATAGTAGTTAAATAGATACATCATATTTTCAGACTTTGTGCTGTCATACGTTGTATATTATTATTAAAGTTATCTTTTAAAAAGGGTAGATAGGATTGCAGATTTTCAAGACTTTGTGCTTGAGGTTGTTTTTCCGTCCCGAAGGAAGTGACGGAAGTCTTTGAGCTTTCAGGAAACTTCATTTCCTTTCTATTGATTTTATTTACAAGCAGCTATTATAAAATTCATGTTACTTTTCTGCGAAGAGAGAAGAGTTTGATCTCTCCTGAAACAAGAGGAAAGATTATTGTTCCATCCATATTTGTTTTAGTTATTTAGATAGGGGGAGCCTTCCCTTAAATAGGATAGTTTAACTCACACACTGTGTTGAAATCACCATTTTTCCCAACCTCCTAAGTTTACAAAATATTCAACCAACAGGGGTTTCACGTGCTTAGGTGTTGTAAAGATTTCTGCCCTTTTTCCTTTGTTGTTTAGATTGATTTGGTGGCACCTTGATCATCCTATAACCTTGCAATCAGTTTGCGAATGTCCTATGGTGAGTTGATGACTTTCTTGGGTGGTGTGCCAATTTGTAGCTTCTTGTTTGGGAGTGTTTCTGACATGTATACAGTGATTTCTGAGTGTTGCAGACCTGCTGTAACTTATTTCTTGAGGTAGTTCAGTCCTTTACTTGCCATCATACTTAGGTATATTGATGTTGTTTCACTTGGGGATCTTATTTTAGTTGGGTTGGATGTATATTGGGTGTTGCTATCATATTTCTATCTCATTAGCAGTTGGGTTGTCATTGCTATTATCATTGTACTGAGCATTCTTTTGTGACACTGATTTGGTAGTACCATTTAGTGATTTTACTCTTAGTTGGATTTGATGCTAACCCCATTGAATAAGTGGCATCTTATTTCTCCCACTGAATAAGTTGTGTTGTTCTTTCTCCCATTGAACAAGTGGTGATGTTTTTATCCACTGAAGAAGTGGCTTCTTTGTACTAACCCCATTGAATAAGTGGTTTGCACTTACTGTTGGATAAGCAGAAGAGTTGTTCTTTCATGTTTGTACCCACTACATAAGTGGAAGGATTACTACTCACCCCATTGAACAAGCAGTTTGTTGGCGTAAGAACTAACACCTCTGGAGTGTGAGTTTGTACGGACAGCTATGCACACTACGTAATGAGTGTTCTTCAAATTAGGAGGGGAAGCTCCCTCGTTGTGCTGGAATGCATGAAATAGAAAACTAAACTAATGTCCTATCTTTTTGTTCTCAGCTGGTAGAGGCACAAGGTTAAGAAAACCTAGAACGTTGCAGCTAAGTATTTTCTGGTTTCGCAGATCATGTAACTACAACTAAGCTAACTTCTTTAATATCTATCCAATTTCCTCAAGAAACAGAGCATGAGGAAATGGAGCAGGAATGTATTGTACGATAAACTCCAGGTGCGGGCTCACAACATGAAGGCAAGGTAGGCGCAACTATTTGCTAATCCGGGAAGAAGTTTATTAAAACAAACAAATGAACGGTAAACCTGGTACAGCTTTACAACATGAAGGCAAGGTAGGCGCAACTATCTGCTTGGCTGAATGAGTCTACTATAACACACATCATACGATAAGCTTTGAGTACAGTTTCGCAACATGAAGGCAAGGTAGGCGCAACTATTTGCTCTTCTGAATAGGCTTATAATAAACAAAACAAAAGGTAAGCAACTGGGACAGTAGATTGTATAGACGCAACACGCATGCAATAACGATCAAACCAGCAACCCCATTTAACTAAGGTCGAATAAACACCATGACAATAACATGAAGGCAAGGTAGGCGCAACAATTTATTATAACAGCAATTACTCTTTGAACAGATACAATAATAGCAATACTACAGGCAAGGTAGGCGCAGCATGTATGCTATCAAGCAAAAGTTCTAATTTACAAGGGTGAACCAATCTTGAGAATAGGCATGTTGCCGACAACGCAGCAATTCTCTATCACCAGGAAAAGTTAATTACAAATGAGCTGAAAGCTCTTATTTATAAACATCAAGGTGTAGGCAACCCTAAAATCACCTTGAGTCAACTACAGTCTTGCAAGACATGCAAGATCTTATTCTCTAAACCTAATTGAATGAACCTACACAGTTAACTGGGAAACTACCATCAGTTAACTGAAACATCTAATCTAAATGGACAAGGTGCAACATGCACGTCCTTATTGAAAGCAAGTCAACTGGAATGCTATCATCAGTTAACTGAAAGATCTAATCTAAACTCCAAGTGCATGTAGATGTTTCCAAGAAAGACATGCATGCAATGTGTAACAACCAGTTAACTCGGAAAGAAGCCTCGAGTTTAACTCTTGTGTCTAATGTCTATCTTGGAAAAGGTGGGACGCCTTGAACTGAAGTTCACTGACCCTGATCTCGAGCAAGTAACCCCTCCACGAGGTTAGTGACTGCATCACCATCTAGAGGTCGTCACATGTCTCAACTGTCAATTCACTGCTTCTTAGCAACTCAAGCAAAACTGAAAATCTCTGTATACTTAAACTGGCCCTTCACTGGCTGGTAACTATGGCGGCTTTGTAACTGAAGTGATGGCCACTGTTTCCTCTGCAGCTTGATGCTTCTCACGTTTTTCATGCTTTTCTTTATGGAAGAGTGTTGCATGATGAAACTGCGAACTCTTTGGTTGTGAGAAATACAAATGAACATGCTGCATACACAGAAACCCAACGGTATCAACCCTCTAAACTGGCCTTGGAAGACAATCAGCTATACGAGACATGAAACCATGTGAACTTGAGTGACTACTCTTGTCAACCTTTCCGATGCGCTTGATACAAATCAATGTCAACTTTTCTAATGAAATCATGAATTAAGACTGACTTGGTCTTGAATTCGTTCTGCGTGAACTACATCCTGAAAAACTCGCCTGTTGACTGTGAACATGGCTATATTCTGACAACTTCTCCAAAAAACCAAAAATCTCTCCTAATGAGGCTAAAAATAGCTTGTCGGAGGGCAATTTTCACAGAAAATTCTGAGACGTGGGTTTTATGTAGAATCAAATTCTAAGATGACCCACAATGTCAGAATTGTGAAAAAATGTGATTTAGGCCCGCATGCAAAAGGTTTTCAGTTGAGATCTGAGGGGCTGTGAGGACATTTTTTCCCGAGAAAATCTGAGATATGGGTTTTGTCCAGAAGATATTTCTAAGACAACCCACAACGTTAGATTCGAAAAATATCGACTTCTACTCCACCATGCAAAGGAATTTCACTTCAGAAAATCAAAGCCTCAAGAACTGATGCTCTGGAACAAATTTTTCTTGAAAATTCTAGCACATGGGTTTTGCTGAGAAAGCAATTCTGAATCAACCCAGATGATTTGTTTTGCCAAAAACGCCAATTCTTCAAACATGTGAGAAAATTTTAAGACGAGAAGATGGAAGAAATCTAGAGAAGAAGAAAGATGTTTTTTAATTTTTATTTATTTATTATCTTCTTCTGTCAAAATCGCCACTCTGCCTTGAATTCTGCTGATGAATCTTGACTTGTACCTGCAAAAGAATATTTTTTATGCCTTCACAACTGACCGCTGAAGAAATTCGCCCAACTCTGGAAAGAATTCACCTCTGCTCAAGCTGGATGAATGAAATGATGAATGCCATGCTTGCATAACTAGAGCAAAATCGTACTACAAAAGCAAGACTGCAAGCTCAAACCCTAACTGTGAAGAAGGAATCCGATTGGCCCTTTACTAGTTGAACTGCTGCTGTCTCTGAGTCTTTAGACTAAAAATAATATTTTAATTTCAAAGCATGCAAAGAACTAAAAGTGGCACCAATATTTATCTTTGAAGAAATTCGTCACTTTTTAATGCCTTGCATGCAAAAATATTATTTTTATCATTTTGCCAAAAATAGCATCTTGTTGTGCTCAACACACTTCCCTGATTCTAAAAAGTCAAATTTTGATCTTTTAGGCTTCCATTTGCAAGAGTTATGAGATTTTTGAGAATCTCCTATTCTGTAGCTGACTGCAAACTTACAACCGACCATGTTCAACTCTGATTTCTGGCTGACTGACTGAGCTTGCGACTGTGCTGAGATATCCACTGCGAAGCCTGCATGACAAGGATGAAATGTCTGCTGGGAGCAACAACTGCTAATATCATCATTTGATACCTTAGAAAATTAGGCGCCTCTGATTAAATTGATGTTTTGACTCCAGACTTAGCCATTTCTTCGTTCTGCCTTCTGATGCTTCAAACTGCCGTTGACGGTGAATGATGAACTCCACTGACTGAATAATGGATTCATTGCATGACTAGAAGTATTCTGCATCCAATGACTGTATATGAGGGATTTGAAAATTGTATTAAGAACCCCAAAAGAATGAGCGCCCCTATTCTGTGATAGCTCAAACACCATTTTGACAAAAGTGTGATTTTCATCTGAACACCATACTTTGACCCTTGATACCGGGAACTGGAATGTTCCGATACGCGTGCCGTCTGTCTTGCTGTACAGTTTGGTCAACTTGCAAGAGATGTTCTTGGAGACGACGAAGCCAGAAAATTGCTTTTAAGGCCTCTAAAAGAAAATCGCCTTTTTCAAAGAAAATAATATTCTTACACTTAGTCATTTTTTGAACTGCCTTCAATCAGCTCTTCTTCACAGCATTATCATCTTGACCTCGCACGTACGAGCATTCGCCAAATCCCGGAGGCTGTCGGCTAGACTCGTTGGATAGCTTGAGTAATTGCACACAAGTCTTGTGAAGACTGTAATTGCAAATAACCCCGTCTGGCAGGCCTAAAGGAGAATCGCCCCTAGCCTACAGCTGTGCAGCTTTGTGTAGCTACGCTTCACCATCCTCTGTTTTACGTGCTCGGTAGGACCTCTGTCACAGTTACTCAGAACATCGGATCGTCTTGTGAACGGATACACTGCAAAACTGAACTGAGCTGGAAGAGATCTCAGGAAGACCTCAATTGCAAATTCATCCATCAAACAGGTCTTATTCAGGATCGCCCCTGGGCTACAGGGGAGCGGATTTGCATTCTGAAAAACTTCTTCTGACATGTATCCTGCCTGCAATTTCCACTTCTAACGCTGATAACCGGATTTCTGTACTGGATACGCTTTCGCTTGATAGCTCGTTGAAAAGCCAAACTAATTCTGCAAAGACTGAAACCATCAAAACACACATGCATCTAGATCTGGGCCTTCAAAAAGAAAATCGCCCTTGGACTAGAAGGGAGCGGATTTGCATCTCTGAGTTGTCTCCATGATGAAAACACTCTTCATAACCTCTGCTTCTATCTTCGTTTGTCGAAGTTCTGTAACTCGGATAGTCCTGCTCCATGGCTAGTCGGAAAGCTGACTGAAAACTGAACATAATGAATGTATCCTTCATCCAAAGCACTCAAATCTTGACCTTCAAATGGAAGGGTGCCCCTGGGCTACAGGGGAGCGGATTTGTTTTGAATTCATTGATTTTCACCATTTTATGCTTTGCAAACGCTGTATCCATCACTGCGGTTGACCATGTCGAAGCGTTGTGACTGCTGAGGTGTGTGGATGACTATACTTCATCATTTTCACATGTACGGACACTATAAAGTTGATTTGCACGTTGATTGCGCAAGTGTCTACTATGTTACATAGTGAAAAGTTCCCAGACTTAGAATATTTTAGCACTTTTTGCCAATCTGAAAATCCCCTCCATCAAAAAGCATTATTTCCAACATCTTTTATCGTAGAGCGTTCCTCTTTGAGTTTCAGGCTTAGATATTGATACCTGGTACTGGCCGATTGCCATTGATGACCCCGAAGATCCTAACTTTTCTCTTGAAAAAGTGAAAACTACCCACCAGCCTTAAACTGACTTTTAACTGAAACTGACTTCACCACTGTGATTGTGATGTGAAATAAGCCAATCAAAATTAATTTCAGCCAATTCTGACAAGTTCCTATTTTTTAGGGTTTCGAGCTAAAAATAGATTTCAGAAACCCTAATTTTGAAAATTTTCAAATTTTGCCAGTATCTTCCTGGCATCACACTGACTAAAAGCCCATACTTTATTTGCCGAAAAACTGAGTTTTGACCCCACTTTTACAAGGTTTAGACCATTTTAAGCAAAATGCCTTAATGAAGCAAAAATTTCGGTTTGGGTACAACACAGTTCATTTTAGTAGCTTTGCAATGTAAGCCTTACCACCGTATGCTCTCACCTTGCCCACACTCGGATCTAGGTGATCAGAAAGTGGAAGGTAGTTTATTTCAGTTGCTTATCATTGTTATTTTGCTAACGCTAACAATTGCAAAATCAAAAAATTTGGGGTGGATATTATAGAGGGTTTGGAGCACACTATGAATGCCAACAATATCAACACAAAGGTGCAAATTTGTGAGCACAATGGATCAACGAGGGCATAATGCTGGTGATCACAATGGCCTTGTGGGGGTTTGAACTTTGGCGGCTACAACAACAATGCCATGATTTAACCATCACATTATGCATGAATGACATCAATTAGTATCATTATTAGTAATTATCATTAATTATAATTATAATTATTTAATTAAATACTTCTTTATTATTTAATTGATATGAGCTAATTATCATCCATTAAGTTGTGAGTGTTTTGTAGCGGCAAGAGGTATTTCCTAAGAATAATCTATTTAAGGCAAGTCGGCCTTTCTATCATAAAACAAATATTATAGTGTCTAGGTCGGCTCAAGAGGAGAGATCGCCTATGTCTTGTATATATTGGAGATGGAGTCTCCACTTTATTCAATCAATTTATTCCATCTCAATTCGGTTGTCTATCACTTAAGGAGCAGATTCATAATCAAGGAGCAGATTCAAATTCAAGAAGAAGAGTTTATATTCTTGGTGACTAAGAATTTTTGCACTATCTTCAAGTGCTGGTCTATTGTATGATATTCGGCCTTTCTAGGGCTTGATTCAGTGTGCTATTTCTGCACTATTATCTGATTTATAAGAGAATAATTTGCTGCTGGGTTTTTCCCTTGTGAAGGGTTTTCCCAGGATAAATTGTTGTGTTGTCTCTTTGTTGTTTCTTTTGCTTATTGTTCATTTCTAATTTGAAAAATTAACATGGTATCAGAGCGGGTTTAGGGACGATTTGATCAGATTTGACTAAGCATTCTTCATTGAATATCATTCCCATTCAGAGCAGATCTTGAAGGCAAATTATTGCAGACCTAAGGAGGCGAATTATTGTAGACCTAAGGGCAGACCTTGAAGGCGAATTATTGCAGACCTAAGTGTTGTGACCTTTTCACACATCACCCCATTTAAGATGGGGACTCCCTAATTTTTACTCCATTCTGGTCTTTTGGCTTTGGTTCTCTCTCTCTCCGGTCTTTCTGTTCTTCCGGGGATGTCCCATCATTTGACCTAGGTTGGAATGTTAGCTAAGTCTATGAAATTAGGGTTTTTATTTTTCAAGCTTGTTTGAGGTCAAATAAGGTTATCAAAGTAAAATCTGAGTGTGGCAGTACAATCAGAAGGCTCAAGGCAGGATCCCACTGAATTTTCACTGAAATCCGACAACGTACTATTTTTAGTAAGTACCTAATATGAGGCCTTTTCCTCAAAATTTCGGGATTCTGACTGCATCAGCACTTTTAGGTAATTTCAAGGTGCCTGCACGTAAAATTTGAATAGATTCTGACAACTTGCTATTTTTAGCAGTTCAAGCTTCGAGAGCCATTTTCAGGGTGTGCAGGTATGATTCTTCAATGCATGACTGGAGAATGTTTCTGGGTTTTTCAGGACCTTCGCGGTGATATGACATGCAAACTGAGATGAGGACTTTCAGCAGTTCAGCCTTCAAAGGCTATTTTTAGGGTTTGCATGCAGAGTTTTTCGGTGCATGTCTGGATATTCCTCGTGGGTTTTACGAGAACTTCACAGTGATGTCACATGCAAGCGGAGTTGATCACTTTTCAAGAACCTACTATTTTTAGCCAGTGCTCGCATGTCGACCAGTTTTTTGGGTTTTTTGAGATCCCTCGGGCACTATGACATGCAAACTCATCCGACATCAGATTGATCGCTTCTGGGCGTTTACTATAAATAGCAGGTTCACTCCAGCAGCTCTCCGACACTTCAGTTCAGCACGCAGAACGACATGCAACAGAAGTCAAGTCAAACGGAAACAGTTCAGGGTACATGCAAGTCAAATTAAGGTTTCCACTATTATGCTTAAAAATAGGGGAATGAAATACAGAAGTTGTCAAACGAAGTACACCATCATAATCATCATCTTTCAGGCAACCTACTGGCAAAATTTGAATGAAATCAAAATACTTACTATTTTTAGTAAGTCACTTCATGGCTATAAATAAGCATGTCTGTGCCAAAGACGAGTGTGAATAGGACACTTAGGTCATCAAGATCATGTGGATCAAATTTCGGGTCAAACAGAGCTGCAGAGGTCAGTCAATTTTAGGGTCTGCTAAAAATAGGAGGAGGGCTATAAATAGCAGACAAGCTTCAACGACAGGTATAAACAAGGTAGCAAGGCCACAAGGAGCGTATCACACCAGTTCCAGATTCAGACCAGAGGAAAAGCCTTGGGGATCCACACTTCTCTAGATTTACTAAAAATAGAAGGGCAAGACATGGCTAAGACGTTGAAAATTTCTAAGTGCAAACTGGAAGGAGGATGTTAGAAATACGCCCAAGAGTGGAGGATGCTTGATGAAACTTGCTAAATGTTGAAAATTCCCCCTCATACCCCCAAATGCGCCCTAGCTAACAAGTCAATGGAGAAGGCCTTGAAATTTGCTAAGTGTGAAAAAATTCCTTCTCATAGGGTGAAATGCGCCCAAGCTAGATGCAAATTCCTCCTCCCTATAGCAAATGCGCCCTTGGATGGAAGTTCAACATTGAAAATGCGCCCACCTCAAGATAAATGGAAGCGATGGAGATGAAAAAAGTTTCTAAGCCGTGGGAATTCCTTCCCACCCCCCTAAATGTGCCCTCACTTGGAAGTTTACATAGTGAAATGCGCCCTTAAGTGTTGGAATTCCTTCTCATAGGGTGAAATGCGCCCAAAAGTTCCTTCATCATGTGTGAAATGCGCCCACAAGAAAGGAAGGCATGGATAAAATACGCTAAGGCAAGTAAATTCCCTCACATACCCTCAAATGCGCCCTCAAAGCAAAGAGTGGAAGTAGCCTATAGCAAATGTGCCCACAAGGAAGGCAAAAGGAAAAAGGAAAAAAATATTCTAAGTGTGGGCGGAATTCCTCCACCCCCCCCTAAATGCGCCCTCAAGTACCTACACACCACATGAAATGCGCTCAAGGAAATTTGTTAAGGCAAGGTGAAGTTTGGCGTGGAAAATTCCTCCCCCACATGCTATATGCGCCCAAGGTATGAGAGGAAGGCGTGATTTTGGAAATTTTTTCTAAGTAGAAGATAATTCCTCCACCCTCCCCTATATGCGCCCTTGTTTGTGAGGGAGATAGATGAAGTCTAGGTGTGGAAATGCCTAAGGGGATTAAAGTGAAAGCATGATTGGTGAAGCACGCCCTTCATGGGTGATTTAAAATTCAAAAAATTTAATTCTTCCTAAGGTATTTTCTAAAGCAAGATGAGAAATATGCCTAAGGAAGGGGTGATGTCAAAATTTTCAAATGCAAGGTGATATGCGCCCAGGTGTAGAAGGGAAATTCTCTAGAAAATCAAGGGAAAATGCCAAGGCAGGAAAATGAAGACTGCAGGTGTGGAATGCGTCCAGGATAAAAATGCAATGAACCTTAGCAAATTTTATTATTTTTCAAAATAATAAAAATTAAACGTACCCCTTCGTCCGGATACACATGAAAACGATGAGTTCTGAGGGGAAATTTCTTTTGGGTATTGGACATTTCCCATTGGGAGATGATTTAAACTTGTTCCATGCCTCGCTTGTATCGTTTTGACAGATATTTTTGCCCGGTGCCTGTTTTAATGAATTTCCTAGGTGAAATTAAAATTCTTCTAAGGCAGATGAGATGAATGTTTTTGAGAAGTGAACTGGATAACTGGAATAATTTTGTTGGAGCAAGCGTGAAATCAAATGCCTTAGCCAGCTGAAATGAAGTTGTTCACGGAAGATACTGGATTTAATATTTTAAAATGCAAACATGATGAAGCAGGCCTGTGCAGGGGTGATGAATTTTCCAAAAGTTCTAGAAGCCAAATATTTCGATGCTCCGAATGACAAGTGTTGCGACTGGTAGAGGAGGGAAAATGGAAATTCAAAAGTTTGCTAAGTTTAGCCTCTTCCAAAATTCGACCTGGCTATAAGACTTCTAAGTCTTTTCATATTTCTCACCAATTGTTGAGTGTTGAGAAGTTCTAAGTTGATAAAAAGATACGAAGTTGCAAAGAAGAATTTCTCAGATTGCTGAAAGTTCAAACTTGTGAAGAAGTTTCAAGTTGCTGAAAAGTGCGAATTTAAGAGAAGTTCCAAGTTGCTGAGAAGTTCTAAGTTGAGTTGCTGAATGCAAAATATTCCCAAGGGCTAAAAGTGCGAATTTCGGAGGCAAAGGCTTGAGTTTCTAAAAAGTACGAATTTGAGAAGTTATTTCTCAGTTGCTGAAAGTACGAATTTAAGGTGGAAAGATTTGAGCTGCTAAGTGCAAAGTATCCTCAAAGTACGAATTTGAGTGTGAAGTGCGAACTTGTGAAGAAGTGCTGAAAGCGAATTGCTGTGAACAAATCTTTCCAAGTGTTGGGCATTGAGTTGTTGCAAGTAGAAAAACTTCTAGGCGTTGAAGTGAGAAGGGCATTGAGGTTTGCAACTGGAAATGTCAAAGGGTTGCAGCCTTTTTATTTTCGAAAATCTGCTGGCACTCTCAAAATGCTATTGTTTTCTAAGACTTATTTTCTAATAACTCTCTTGTATTTTGCAAAATGGCTGAAACAAGCAGAAGAGCTGCAGGAAGAGGAAATCATGCTGAGTCCAGCAAAGCGAGCACATCAAGGCAGGCAGTGATAAAGAAGTTGAGCAAATCCTTCCTACCAGAGTTAAAGTTTTCGTCGAAATTGGGCAAGTTGAGTGACACAAATCTTGGCTCATTTAACTTGGAGACTTTCAGAAGGCGAATAATGGGAACTGGAGGTCATCATCCGTCAGTCACTTCGCATAACATTGTCAGAAGTGGACTTTATGCAGCTGCTGGTTTTCCACCAGCAATCCGGTGCCCAGAGCTGATTATGGAATGTGCCAATTGCTACAACACGGAGCAGAGGACTATCATTTCACCGGATGGCAAGTTGTTGGCCAATCTTACGCCTGAAGCAATTGGGGAGGCATTTGGAATCCCAACTCAGGAAAAGATGATTTACAAAACGAGGGAGAGGGCTGAAAGAATGTACTCATCTACATTCGATTGATGTGCTGACTTGATAAATTCCAGGTGGATGAACAAGCCTAAGCCAACTCGCACGAAGCTGCCTAAGCAGATAATTTCAGAGGACTTGAGGCAAGAATTTTGCGACTTAATAATGATGCTGAGCAGAGTTGGAGGGTGCCCCCAAGCGTTCATCTTCGAACCTTGGATGTTCTACTGTATCAACCTTGTGTTGGAAGGAAAAGAGCACGTGGATTGGGCATTGATGACCAGTGATAATCTACATGAGCAACTCAAAAGTCTAAGGAGAACGGAAACATTTTACATGAGCTCCTATATTGTCTACATGATGGCCTGGATGACAAAATATAGAGGGATATCATACAAGGAGCCGATTGGGTGTGGCTCTCACCAGTTCAAAATTCATGAGGCTTGTCCGCAGTTGCATTTGACAAGTACCTCCAATTACAAGAGGGTCAATGACACCTTCACAATGCATATAACGAGGACCTTGCAGCAAAGGACTCATCACAGAATATCCAAAGAGGCACAAGAGCTGATTGAAAAGTTCGGGTGTTGGTTTATCCAGTTTCCGAAGTTTACTTTCATCAGGCTGCAAGGATTTTCCTCTTACCCGTACAGATTGCCCTGGTATCCCACAAATAGGATTGTGATGTTGGAGATATCTAGGCAACTCATTGCCTATGATAAGATTCAAAAGAAGAAGAAGAAAGGTGGACTTGAATTCCCTATTACCATGGGGAATTCTGATGAAATTTGTCCATCACTACAGGCAGCAAGGGAAGCAGAAAATGAACTCCAGTTCCTCCACCTTTCCTACCATACTGGCAGACAGCACTATGATCCCCACAGGAATATCAGATGGATATTGTCCGAGGAGTTCAGGCATAAGGCACTGATTGAGGACTTCTGGGCAAGTGCAGTGGATGAGGTTAAGGTTAGGAGGAGGATGTTTTCACGGATACCGCTGGGGATGATTAGGGAATGCGAGATTGTCCCAGTGCTAGACCAGATTGAGGAGGATATAAATGTAGTACAAGCTGATTATGAAACAGTGAGGGATACGCCACTCCCACTCCCAGATTGGTCAGAGCCAGAGATTACAGACTTGGATACACTTTGCATCCCAGTCTTGACATTCACACGGAGTTGGGTGGAGAGGCATGTGAGCCGACTTAAGGGCAGATCAATTCCCCTTACTTACAATTTAATGGGAGATCACAGATCACTGACTGCTAGGCAGGGAAGGTAGGTTGCTCAAGCTCCAAAGCCACGAGGAAAAGAACCAGTCTGGCCTGAACCTCAAAGAATTGAAGAGTCCACACATACACCATCACAGGCACATTCTCTGAGTATGCAGGAAGTGTCACTGTTTTCTGATCAAAGGGAAAGATTGAATGCAAAACAGGTAGTGCGAGAGGCAAGTCAGCCACCTCGCAGAGAATCGGTGGGCCAAAGCATCAATATGCCTAGAGAGGAAAATCAGCAAGAGACAGAGGAAGGAACGATCACTGATACTCAATTTTAGCATGAGATTGAGGCGGCTCTTGAGGATGATGCTACTTCAGATCAGGATGCCCAAAGCTCTGGAGATACCAAGCCTATAGAGGATGATGAGCCTCGTCAGCACGAGGGCGTAGAAGAAGTTCGTGAGGTAGAGGCCAGAATTGAGTAGCCCTTCGTTATTTCAGACTTATGGCAGGAGGTGCCAGAATGGCTAAGGGACAGGATGAGACATGATCCTGTTGATGAGATTGATCCAGCAGCTGAGATGGAGGAATTGTTAAGTAGGATCAATGCACCTCCAATGAAGAAGAAGGCCAGAAAGTTCTCTAAAATTTCAACTGATGAGGATGGCTCTCGAACGTTGCACGTGGTTGTGCCTAGGATAGAATTTGATCGAGATGAGGCTGTTCCGGAGAATTATGTGATCACGACAATGAAACTTGGCCGCCCTACTGGAGCACAGGTGGTTGAGGAGTGCAACAATCCATATCAGGCACTCAAGGACAGATTGCTCCATATCGAGGGCAAATACAAAAGATTTAAGGTAGAGCACAAAACATTGATTGGCTATGTGCAACACTTGTCCCGTCCTTGTGGGCAAGAAAATCCGGCAATTGAGCTCCCAACCGAGTTTCCCAGAGAGTCAATCAGTGGCTTAGAAGATTTGAAAAGAATGGCACAAGAGGTAGATAAGTGGGTTGCCAATGTTTGTGCTGAGACATAAAATTTTATGGAGGATCTTGCACATGCCTAACGGCAAGTCTCCGACATTATGGCAAGAATGGAGTCAATTAACCATGCTTGGGGTGAGGCTCGTATCTATCAAACGAGAGTTGTTCTTCGCCTAGGAGCTTTGATGCACACACCTCTATAGGCTTTGGTTGAGGGAGGCGTGATTCAGGAAGGTGATAGGTATGACTTCGCTGGCTGGTACTCTTCAGTGGTCACAGGCCGAGGATTCTATGATGCATCACAGGCAGATTCGGTCAGGGTCAGAAAGGCCATGACAAATATTTTTGGAGTCCTCAATACGCTAGAGGCTATCTTTGCCAGGAGGCTGACTTTTGAGGAGGTAACTGCAGATGGTTTGAAGAGTAGATTGGCACCATTCTTTTTTGAGGTGAAGGCCTTTGTCCAGGATGATTTTGAGAACACCTCCACCTTCTCCAACATTATTTAGAATACCTAGGATGCTCTAGTTGCCTGGAAGAAATCTTGTGCCCGACGTGGGCAAACAGTTACAGTGTTGGAGTTTCAGTTGGATCACATCCCTCCCATTTCAGATCAGGAAGTTGAGGCTGTGTTGACCAGATTCATCGATTTTGCAGCCAGGGAAAAGGAGAAAGGAAACGCCCTTCTGGATGATGATCTTCTGGAAGGGGATGATGTGCATTGATTGCAGATAGTGGTTCCTGCAGAGGAGTGGAGAATCTCCGGTGCATTCATTGCCCCACTCCTCTCATTGGCAGTTTTTAGGGCTAAAACCCTAATCAGGGCATATGTGGCTCAATCTGAGCCTTTCATTGTATTTGAATCTAAGCTGTCCATTGGACTGGGCTTGATATAAAAGGGGCATCCCCCCTCATTTGTAATATATTAGAGTTAGACAAAATCAGAGATAGAGTTGAGTTAGAGAGTAGAGAAGGCATTTAGTGAGTAGCTAGAAGTTAGCTTAGATTGGAGAGGAAAGAAAACTTTCCCTTTGAAAGTTTTGTAAACGGTTGTTGTGAACACTTTTCATAATATAAAGAGTTTCATTGCTTGGTGATTTCTTCTTTTGTTATGAGCAGCTAGCGAGGCCTTTTCATCTTTCCAATTCAAAGTAGGTAGAGTAAAGTAGTTTCTATTTTATGCAAATAGTTGTTAGTTGTGGAATGTGGCGTTTGATTTGAGCAAGTCTTCTTTCATCCATATCACTGGCGGACTCGCTGACGGTGAGTTTGCCTTGCGTGGTCAATTGGAGTATTGGCACTTAACTTCGATTGTGATTCATATGCCCATAACTTCGATTGTGATTCATATGCCCATATGCATCGTTGTGATGGTATGTGCATGTCGAGTCATAATTTGAACACCTTTCTCATCCTTTGAAGATTGCACCGATTTTGTAGAAGTTGTTTGAAGGGAGGTGAAGCAAAGTCTGGTTCGAAGCTTGTTGAAGTTGATCCTCGCATTCCACCTTTAGGAGTAAATTATAGAATCCCTACCCTTGTTCCTTTTAAATTCAGCATTTTCTCGGTTAACCTAGGAATCAAAGCATCATCGTCAAATCATTCGTGTCTTAATTGCTTCACAAGTTGAACAATTGTGTAAATCCCCTTGGAATACCCAGCATATTCACATCAAACCAATTGAGGCTATCCCCTTGCATAAGGAACCTTGGAGTTGAACGTATGATCTTTCACGCAATCTTAGCATACAGAATACTTTGATCAAGAGAGGATAGAGTTACCGTTGGAAACTTTATTCTATGTTGGTGCGGTCATAAAATACCCGTCAACACTAAGGAGACGAATTATTGCAAACCTAAGGGTAGATCTTGAAGGTGAATTATTGCAGACCTAAGGGCAAACTTTGAAGGCGAATTTGTGTAGATCTAAAAATCAGATATTTGGAGGAGCAAATCTACAGCAAAAACCTAGGGTACTCAGAAAAAGAAGATGGTGACCGGTGTCAAGGTAGAAGATAGGCTTGATGGAGCTTCAAACTTCAACTCTTGGAAACCTAGGGTACTCATTGCCTTAGAGGAGAATGATCTTCTAGAATTTGTAGAAAATGACATGCCTGAGCCGTCTGAAGACACAGAGAAAATCTAGTGGAAGAAAAATGGTACGAAGGCTAGAAAGATCATGATAGACTCCTTGATGGATCACCTAGTACCGATCATCTCCAAGATGAAGATAGCTAAAGAAATGTTTGATACTCTGAAAGGACTGTATGAGATCAACAATACTAGTAGAGCCCTTGCTTTGAGACAACAACTTCATCATGTAAAAATGGCTAAAGAAGATTTAGTCATCTCATTCTTTATGAAGATTTCTGATTTGAGAGATCAGTTGAGTACTATTGGGGATATAATTGCAGATAGAGATCTTGTTATGTTGGCACTAAATGGTCTTCCCCAATCTTGGGAACCTTTTATTCAGAGCATCAGTGGGAGATCCATGTTGCCCAAGTTTGATCGCCTTCGAGCTGATTGTATTCAAGAAGAAACCAGATTGGCAGCAAGAGGAAATGGGGGAAACTCTCATAATGAAGAAAATCAAGTTCTTGCTACATATGCTACTAGAGGCAAAGGAAGAGAAGGAAAAAGAGGCACCTTCAAGAGGAATAGAGACAAAAATTTAGATTTTGTTCCAGGATCGAAGAAGGATCTCTCTCACATTCAATGTTACAGGTGTGACAAGTATGGATACTTTGCTCGAGATTGCAAATTAAAGTTATCGCAACATGTTTCTATTGCAGAAATTGATGTAGAGACATCTCAAAAGGAGTCGAGTCATTCTAAAGTCGATTAAGAAGGATTCCTATTCATCTCCGCTCTTTCAAGTAATGTACAATTTGACAGTGATACTTGGTTGATAGATAGTGGTGCTTCACGTCACATTTCGGGCTACAAAGAGCATCTTACAAACTTAGTAGAGAAAGTGTCTAATTTACAGGTTATAATTGGAGATGATGCTAGTTATGCTGTAAAGGGAGCTGGGGCCGCTTCCTTCGAGCTAGACTCGGGTATCCCTCTTCAATTGAGTGATGTATTTGTTCATACTTGGGATCAAAAGGAAACTTGTCTCCATTTCAGCCTTGGAGGACAAAGGGTACAAGGTTGCCTTCTCTGAAGGAAAGGTTCTTGCATGGCCAAAGAACTCCAGCGTAAATTTAGATTGTGTGATTGGTGTTCGTTAGGAGAGCCTATATAGATTGTCATTTCGACCAGTTACTTCGAAGAGGAGGAAAGCTTCAGGAGATCTAAAGGATTCGTTACGTCTTGGAGGAGGAAATGACATTCAGAGGGAGTTAGATTCCGAGAATTCTAGGCTCGAGTTGAGATCATGTCTAGGAAGTGGATTAAGGTTCTGGTGCCGAGGAAAGCAATCTAGCTCCAGAGGGACTCATAGCTTCATTAAGATGCATATTTCTTTGAGACAGAGAAATATGAGGTGAAAGCCCTTGTAGCGTATATTTCTCTAAGACGGAGAAATATGAGGTGAAAGCCCTTGTAGCGTATATTTCTCCGAGACGGAGAAATATGAGGTGAAAGCCCTTGTAGTGTATATTTATCTGAGACTGAGAAATATGAGGTGAAAGCCCTTGTACAAGATCACATCTCTGAGACTGAGAAATATGAGGTAAAAGCCCATGTACAAGATCACATCTCTGAGACTGAGCTATGTTTTCCACAATTGGGTGTAGCCATTGTGGATGTCATGTTGAGAGACTCCATGACGAAGATATTTGAGAATACCTCCCTAGCTAAGAGGGAGTGTTAGTGTTTTGTAGCGGTGAGAGGTATTTCCTAAGAATAATCTATGTAAGGAAAGTCAGCCTTTCTATCATAAAACAAATATTATATTGTCTAGGTCGGCTCAAGAGGAGAGCTCGCCTATGTCTTGTATATATTGGAGATGGAGTCTCCACTTTATTCAATCAATTTATTCCATCTCAATTCGGTTGTCTATTACTTAAGGGGCAGATTCAGACTCAAGGAGCAGATTCAAATTCAAGAAGAGTTTATATTCTTGGTGACTAAGAATTTTTGCACTATCTTCAAGTGCTGGTCTATTGTATGATATTCGGCCTTTCTGGGGCTTGATTTAGTGTGCTATTTCTGCACTATTATCTGATTTATAAGAGAATAATTTTCTGCTGGGTTTTTCCCTTGTGAAGGGTTTTCCCAGGATAAATTGTTGTGTTGTCTCTCTGTCGTTTCTTTTGCTTATTGTTCATTTCTGATCTGAAAAATTAACATAAGTAAATCAATAAAATTCATAATTATCCTCTCATGAGTTAACTTCATCAAATTAGCAATTTCTTCCTCAAAAAATCCATTAAATAAATAATAAATTACTCCAAAATAGAAAATTTACTCATTGAATCCAGTCAACTAGTCCACCTCTTCTCCTAACTCCACAATTAGTGGAGTTAACTTTTGGTCTATGATCAAATCTAGACCATATATTCATTCTTCTAAAAATCTATAAATTTGTCCTCTCAATTATCATTTCATCACTAACTTTCAATGTAAAGTAACACCACCAATTTAATCATCCATAAATGTTAGATTAGCATTTTAATTTATTTATTTTTAATGCTTTATGATTATTTATTCTAACTTTTCTTGCGTTCATTTCCAACCACCGTTCGCTCACAAACATGTGCTTAAGGTTGGGCAATGTAGTTTCTATACTTTGCAAGGTAAGAAAATTAGTGGCAAAGTCTGTGACTTTTGAATGTGACTTCTAAACACACTTGCTCCTTGCCATTAATGTGCTCTCATGAGATTTAGGGCCCATGTATGATTGTAGATGTTTTTGGTAATATTCCTTGCCTTGTATCTTCCACTGCATTCTTCACCTAGCTTAATTTCCCTATGTTTTTAAGGAGAAGTTCAAGCCAATGGGTGGCACATGGGCTCCAAAACAATGTAGGTTGTGTCACCTTTAGTAGTCTACCAATTGCCACATATGCAGATACGTTTTTTGTAACTATTTGGGTAAAATAATCCACTCCTACCTCCATCACCACCTCATTCAACAAGCTATACAAGGTCTTGGCATTTTTTACTTCACCGGAGGCATCAATTATGCTCTTGAAGTCACTAAAAGGTTAATGAGTGTCCTATTTGTGACACCTGTCCACCCCTTGGATAAAATGTTGCATCCATTGATTTTGCAATTTTTTTTTGTTCCTTTACTATATATGTTCTGGACCTCATCATCCAATGATGGGCTATTCAATCCATAACTTCTTGGGGCCTTGAACCCTTTATCTGCCACAAACAATGTAGTAAGTGACTCCTTCCAATAAAGAATTGAAGCAACATTAAAGGGAATACTATTGTAATACCAAAATTTAGCACATGCCAACTTTGCCTCATGATGCAATTCTCAATTCCATGCAATACCTTCCTATAAAGGTTGCAGACTAGGAGTGTTACTAGGAACAAAAAAACTAGAACTATGGTTGCCAATGCCCACATTGCCTAACCCTTGTATTTTTGGTCCAATGGAAGAAAGAGCACCCCATATCTTCTGCAGTGTTTGTCATTGTAGAAGTGTGAAACATGGATGGAGCTCCTATTGCTTTTGCTATTGTAATTGAACAACTTGCACAAGAAAGGAATATAATAGGAAATATTTTGTGAATACTTGATAATAATTGAGAATGACAAGCCAGTTTGGGGGGGAAATCCTCCAAATATCTCCAAATAAAACACAAATCGCTAATATGATGATAATAAAATTACCACTAGCTCCTATATATACCTAATTATGCCATGGTTGCCACCTAGGCCGACTTAGATACTTAGTTATAATGCCTAGGATGACCTAACTACCTAATATAATACTTTAATAATAATTATATAACCTAATTAGGAGTTAAGGTAGCCACAAGGCGACTACTCATAACCCTAAGCACAATTAAGATTGAGGTGTAACATGCCCCCCCTCTTCAGAGAAGTGTTGTCCTCAACATTGATCGAATGTGGATGCTTTTGTACAAAATCCTCACTTTTTGCATGTAACTTCTTCGATTGAAGAGTTGTTCTTTTTTATCAAATACTCTATGATTGCCCTTGCTCGTAGCCTCGTGGTGTGTGTTTGAAGAAATCTCTCAGGATCCATAACTATTCTTCCCTCTTAATCGTGCTCTGGTAACTCAATCTGTGCTACAAAGTTTTTCCCAATAACATTCTTCAAGCATGAAACATGAAAACTTGGATGAATTTTTGTTGACATAGGTAATTGCAATTTATTGTAGTGTCGTAAATTGCATACCCTTGCAATTTCACCTATATTTTGTGTCTATTTTGGTGTCCACTCCCTTAGTGTTTATGTAGGCTCATTTAAGCCCTTGCATCAACCCTTTTCCCTCTCAGAGTGCTTGGGCCTTCTTTTTTAGGGTCACTTCTTTATGTCACCTTTGCATTTTCCTTATGTTCTTGTCTCATTGTTTTTGAGCATAAATTTAATGAACACTAAGGCCTAGCACAGATTTCCACGTGTAGTGCTAGTGTCCCACTACAATTTGTTGCTCAAAGGTCGTTTTTGAGCGTTTTTCCACTTGTCACCTTTCCAGGTTAGTGGAAATGCCTCAAAGCAATTTATAATGGCTTGTGCGCCCCTTCCTATTCCCTTTTCTTCTCATTTTGAGTCTAATCTTTCATTTGACAACTCCCTTGGCTCTCCTGCACCTTCAAGTTCACACACAACTCTCTACAACTTGTTACAACATTCTCATAGTATTTTCTCACAGCTCTCTTGTTCTCTTTGGCTTCCTCAAGCCTTGCAAGTAATATTGTTCTATTTTCTTGTGCCCTCGAGAACCTTGGGGTTATCACATCCCTTATTTTTTATATTAATCACTGTTCTTACTTCTAGATGCACTTAGAATAAGAACACACACACTATCTATTTCTTTTTATATCTATCTATCTATCTTGGCTACTGTGGAGGTGGAAACACCAAAGCAGGGGTTTGATTGGGGAAAATCCCCAAACAACCCCAAACACTTTTCTCGTCTTGTTGTGTTTGCAGGCTAGGTTGATTCTGGAAGTCAAACCGTACATTATGGGAGTTTTTCATGCAACTAGTATAGGACAACAGTGCAACGCAAGGCGCTAGTGTCTGAGGTAGAGATCTTCAGATTTTGACCCTAGGTTCCTTAATGTGTGTACTTTTGATTTCTATAGATATTATATTTTATTTATTTTCCTATTAGTCGATATCTTGACCAATTTATTTCCCTTTAATGTTTTAGTTAGTTAATTTAATTTGAGTGTATGTATTGAGATTTACTCTCAAAGGAACCTAGCTTTCCTCTTGTTAGAGTCAAATTTCCTTCATTACATTTATATGCTACATTGCCAATCTTTTGCAACGCCTTATAAGGACCATAGTGCTTGGGTGCAAGCTTGTTATCTTTTTGTTGATGTTTTATAGAAATTTTCTTATATGGTTGTAATCACACAAAAACCCAATCTCCCACTTCAAAAGCCTTTTCATTACAATGTTGATCAGCTTGTTATTTCATTTTTTTTTGTGCCATTGCTAGGTTCTCTCCAAGACTAGCAAGTATCACTTGTTGGTGTTGAATGTGTTCTTCCATGGTTCAAACCTTTGGTTGTGCCCTCAATAAGAGGTGATTGATGGTGGCTGGCACTCATATAATGCCAAAAAAGGAGACATCTTAGAAGAAGTATGGAAGTGTTATACAACCATTTTGCTAGTGGTAGCCATTGTACCCATCTCTCTTGTTTATCTTAAGCAAAACATCGAAGATACTCTTCCAAGCATTTATTGACCACCTTTGTTTGTCCATTAGATTGGGGATGATATGATGAACTACAAGCTAGTTGAGTGCGCAAACATGAAAATAAGTCAGTCCAAAAATTACTTGTGAATATAGGATCACGATCACTTACTATAACTTTTGGAGTCTTGTGTAATTATTGAATAGTATTCATGAAGGTTGTTGCTACAATGCTTGTTACCAATGGTTGTGCCAAAGTGCAAAAGTGTGCATATTTGGTGAGGTGATCCGCAAGAACCATGATGACCTTTTTTCCTTTGGATTTGGGCAAACATATGACGAAATCTATGGATACCTCGTCCCATCGTTGACTTGAGATAGGTAAGGGCTATAGAAGACCTGGAACCTTAATTGTTTCCCCTTTATTTTGTTGACACACCATGCATTTTGCTACAAATTTTTGATCGTCCCTTTTTAGCCCCTTCCCAAAGAAATCTTGCTTGATTCTATGATAAGTTTTCAAGAATATAGAGCGCCCACCTACTGGAGAAGCATGTAGTTTTGTCAACACCTTAAACTAAGGGTTGAATTCTTGCAAAGGTATAGCTTGTCCTTGTACCACAAAACATTTCCTTTCCTTGCAAATTTTTCTGACACACTTGAATCTTGCTAGAGTTTCTCAATGAGAGTTTGAATATGAGTCCTTCTGCCATTCCTCTCTTGCGTCATTTACCCACTTGCTTGTACTATGGAAATGACATACAATAGTGACTTTGTGGGTTCATCTTGCCTCAATAGAGCATCAACCACAACATTCTATTTGCCCTTATTATATATGAACTCAAATTCATATCCCAACATTTGTGTGACCCATTTTTGTTGTTCCTCAAATGACAGCCTATGCTCCAAGACATATTTGAAACTATCATGATTGTCTTTACCTTAAAGTGTCTATCCATCAAATAAGGTCTCCATTCTTCAATTGTGTGCAAAATAGCCAACATTTCCTTCTCATAAATTGGTTTCAACAAATTTTTACCATTGAGTTGGTGGCTCTCAAATGCTATGGGTCTCCCTTCTTGCATGAGTACTACTTCTATGCCATGACTTGAATCATCACATTCCACAATGAATGTTATAGAAAAATTTGGGGTAGCGAGGACTGGAGTCATGCACCATGGCTTCTTTTAGCTGCTGAAATGCCCTTGTAGCTGCCTCATTCCACTGGAAGGAATCCTTCTTCAACAAAGCTGTAAGCGGTGATGCTATGTTACCATTATTCTTTACAAATCGGTGAAATAATTTGTAAGCCCTAAGGAATCTCGTAGGTTTTTGAGGGTCCTAGGTATTTTCCACTCTCCAATAGTCCTAATCTTATGAGGGTACACCTTGATTCCTTCATGAGAAACAATATGACCCAGGTACTCCACTTCTTTGACTCCAAACACACACTTGGATGGCTTAGAATACAATTGATGCTGCTCCAGAATATCCAAAAATTGATTTACATGTTGCAAATGTTCCTCCCAAGTATTACTAGAGATTATGATAGACTTGATTTACATGTTTGGTCAGGCATTTTTACTATAAGTTATTTGACCTCACTTCTCTATTTCACTTAACCATGTGCACACATCAAAGTGCTCATAAAACATTATCTATTCATTGAGTCAAAATGATTATGCTTATTATTAACAATGATACTTATTTCAGGCTTAGAGATTTCTCTAGACATTTCTTCTCATCAATCATTGTGCAGGTAGTGGTCCACCCCCTCCTTGCAAAGAATACACTGATTGAATCATCCAGCTACAATGAGAATGTCCAAAACCCTCCAAAACCTTGGAATTGCCTTTTCTTATTTATGCCACAAGCTTTTCTACAATTAATACTTCTATATTATCTGCATAGCATCCTTTTATAGTTTTTCTAAAATTTGAAAATGCAAATGTTTCTTCTTCATCTATTGCTCTTTTAAATGGTTATGAAGGTTGTCTCTTTGGTGTTGCAGCTTCTGAAGCCTTTGTGCAGCCTCTAAAGCTTCTACCATCTACCCCAGCCAAATGTAATCTGACAGCTTCACTAGAAGAGGAATTACACTCTTCATCTGATTTTTCTCAGTCCCTTTACAGAGTTGAATTGACTACAAGCAATGATTCCTCTTCAGATTTGAATGATATAAATTCTGGAATCTTAGTCTGTATAACTGGGGAGAATGGCAATTCAATCATTCAAAGATTTCCAGCACTTTTGCCCACTTCTCAAGTGTTATCTTCAGACATGTCAAAGATTGTACAACAAAATTATGATAGACTTCATTTTCAGCGAGGCTCAGTGGATGGTTTGACATTTTGGGGACCTGACATAGGGAGGCTTGTAGCTCTTTGGATTGGTCCAGAGTCAGGTTTGTAATGATAAATATGCTTGTGACTCTTCAGCACTGTAAATGAAATTACAAGAATCTGTTTTGCAATGCCATTGATAGTGAATTCTGCATCTTCTACATATAAAAATAAAAAGAAATATAGTTGGTCTAGTATATACATGATAAGATGTTAAACTGCTGTGGTTATTGAAAGTTAAAGCTTCTGGAAAAATCTGTGTATAATATGTTTGCACGGTTTTTCCCAGAAGCTTTTGCTTTCAATTTAACGGACTGTGAAATCTCATGTACATTGCAGTGGTTATTATAGAATTCCACGCCATTATTAATCATTGATATATGTGTACCTTTGTTTTTCTCCGATCCATTTTCTTGTAATCCAGGTTCTTGGAGATTAAGCAGGGTAAGTGTTCTGGTCATACCTCCAAGTCAAAGGGTGGATAGAAGAACTGATAATCTAGAAAAAAAAAATTGTGAAAATATTGGATTGTCCTATATTTTCCAGACCAATGAAGTTATGCTTGGAGAGGGTGGTGACTCAGCAGTTGAGCTGAGGCCTTCTGGAGTACAAGAAGTATCTGGTAGTGACATGTGGACAAAGTCTCTGAATTCTAATATACTTGGAACAATGATATCTTCTAAAGATGTTGGAAAATTACAGCAAGCAAGTTTGAAATATTATAAAGATTTAAAAATATCCTTGCTTCTATACAATGCTATACTCGTTGCTAGTGGCACGTTCATTGCAGCAGTTGCAGGTAACCAAGAGATTTCAAATGGGTTTGCAATAGGTGGGACTTTTGGCTTTATCTATCTGCTACTATTGCAAAGGGCCGTTGACAAATTGCCTGGGCCTCCTTCTTTTGAGAGCCAGAGTTACTCAGGTCCTGCTAAAAACAATTCATTATTCCAGGACAACGACATTAGTAGAGGATCAAGGGTAGAAAAACAAGGACAGGACATGGACATGGAATTTTCAAACTTGTCGATTGATACCAATTCAAATTTAGAAAATAAACAGTTTCAAGATGTCTTTTCAGGATTCAGGGGACCACTGACAAGGCTATCATGGATTATAGCAATTTTGTTTTTAACATCAAGATATGCCTCTGGAAAAGTCATGATAACTCTGAAACCTGAAGAGCTTCTAGCTGGAGCTGCAGGATTCCTTACATGCAAAGTTGCTGCAGTAATGGCAGCTTTTAGAACCATACCCATAGATTTGAAAGATCATAAAAAGTGATTTTCAAATTGTTATCTTAGAATTTTAATGTAAGATCATCTAAATACTTGCTAAGTTGGCAGATAGTACCCATTGAAGTATTCATGACAATCCATCAACTAGTAATGTGTTGATCAGTTAATTCTATTATTAGTTCTTACCGGAGGCATTCATTGAATTCAAGTCAACTTTTCCAAATGACCAATCAAATGTGTAAAATTTTCACATTACTAATGCTTGTACTCATTGATTTTATAACTTTTACAGTTTCAAAAAATTTCAAAATTTATTTTTCTATCTTTTTATTGGTCTATCTCTATTGAAATGACTATTTTAGGTCTGATTATTGTGGTTAGAATTAATAAATAATAAAACAACTAATTAAAACAACCAATAACCGTGAAAATATTTCCTTACATATAGAACATGAGAATTATGAATTCTGGAAGCTACCAGCTTCCAAGCAATGTTATACACACTTCCAAGGTTATAAAGTCTGAAAGCTACCGGATTCCACATAATGGAATACACACTTCCACTTCCTTAGCACCTATGAAATCTTCATTAGTCAATAGGGATGTCAAGTTACTGCTACACAATCTCTGTGACTCAGCTCTGCCCATGGCAGACAAAACCCTATATGTATGTTCTCAATGATTCCAGCCTACACTGCTCTACTCATAAGCTATCCATCAGGGTCTTTTCTAATAAGGATAACGTAAAAAATCTCTGTTAAATCATTTTTTTAAAAATGTTAGTTATATTTTAAAGGTAGCTCGTAGTGCATTTGTGCAAATTTGCAAGATCCAAAGCAGTAACTTTTATATCAAAAGGTCCAAGCTTTTTTTCTTTCTTCTTTCTTTTCAATTTAAATTCTGTTTCTACCCATCTGAAATTTGAAATTTTTTCTAGTAAGAAACAGGTTTTTCACGATTTGGGCTGACCTACAGCAGAAAACAACAATAGTTGACCTGATTTTTCTAATTAGGGTTGATTGGGTCTGTAACATTATTGTTTTTGTGTATTTACATGACTTAAAGTTTTCAATCCTCTCATTCCTCCTCAGCAGCATACAAAAAGCAAGATAAAAATAGCAAAACAAGAGCATAATCTACAATCAGCAATATGGAGGCACACTTTTAAGTGGTTTAACTTGAGAAACCCCACCAAATCTCAGCAAAAGATACTAATCAAGTAAATCACGGCTAGTAGAAAAAGGTGAAGGGCAGCTGGAAGTTGGTGCAGTTTTTGTGTGGCTAAGTCACCAATTTTCTCCACAACAGTTAGAGGAGGGCAGGGACTTAGCAGAACTCCACCCAGCCAAAAAGGATGTTGCAAAGTGCCTTCATATCCACACCCAGCACTTGGGAAACATGGCAATAAGTTAAGCAAATTCTTCCTCCAACAACTAGCTGCACATATAAGGTGGCATTAACACTAGCAAACTTCGCTTGAAACATGACTAAGTGGCTGTAGCACTAGTGAAGTGCATCTGAGGAAGAAATTGATTAAGTCAATACCAAGCACAAATTCAATGGCATTGCCAGTAGAAAATGGTCGCAGATCATTCATAAAAGTGTGCTAGCTTTGCAAGGAGCAACTTAAGTCATTTGAGCACCATTTTTTGTTGGTTCAACCAGCATGAAACTCCGCCCAACTATTGATAAAGTGGGAAAGAAGCTACAAAACTAGGCCCAGGAGAAAGAGCTTGAAGACCTAAAGAGATTGGCTCATAATATGAGCGGTCAAGCTAGTTAAAGCCTAACCAAAGGTGGCAAACTCATTAGGAAACCATGCTGAGTGTTGAAGAGGTCAAATTATGCAGTTTTGGCGCCCTTTTGAGGTGGTGAAACCAAAGGAAAATTGTGACAAATAGGGCAATGACTGTAGTGAAACACAACAGTTTAAAACATGAAGAAAATTGCACTTTTTCAGTGGCTAAGCCAACCTAAAACTGTGACTTAACCATGGCATGAACATTAGTGAATGGTGACAGTCAGAAACAGTGCTAAGACATGGAGGATGTTACACTTTTTGAGTGATGGTGCCACCTTGAAACTCTGAAATCAGCCAGCATTTAATTTCCAATGCCCATGTAAAAGAATTAAAGCAAAAAATTGGTCTGAAAGCATGTAATTCAGCTCCTATAAAGGAAAGCTGTTAGGACTTTGTTTTTGCATCTGAAGCAAGGTTCTCTTTCCACCATTGGTGCAGGTTTTGGAGGGTTTTTTAGTGCCTTTGTGATGACAGCTGAGTGATATACAGGTCTGAAATGGACAGCTGGCAGCATTCAAGTGCAGATTTGGTAGTAGTTTTTACTAGGTTTCTTACATTGATAGGGTTTCAAGTTTCCTACAGCAGCAAAAGTAAGGTTTTCAGTCAATTATGTTGAAGGACACTTGAGCAATAAAAGATAACAACACATGCAACTTTGTAATAGCCCTCTTAAGTCAACCGAAAGCTTGAGTGGTTTTCAGTCAATTATATTAAAGGACACTAGAGCAATAAAAGATAACAACACATGCAACTTTGTAATAGCCCTCTTAAGTCAACCAAAAGCTTGAGTTTTCCATCTTTGAAACATTGGTTTCTTTAATCAACAAAAGAAGATAAATAAAGTGAGCATTCACAAGAGTTCGGGTTTGCTGATATGGAAGTTTCTAAGCCTTTGAAGTTGTCATTCAAACAGTGATGTTGGTTGTATGTCATAGTAATTTTGGTTCAGGAGAAACTAGAAGGTATCATCATGGTTTTACTAGTGTTGTCCATCTGCTAGGATTTCATGTGTAAAGCAGATCTGAGGGTGAAATACCAGGGTTTCATGGTAACTTGCAGTAGTTCTTTGAGCATCTTTCATTGCTGAGTTTCTGTGAAAGCTTCCAAATCCTTGTTTCTAGCCTTGAGGCTTTCCAAAACCCTCGTTTCAAATCACTAGATGGTTTAGTGAAACTTTTAGCTGATTGATCCTTTCAATTTCAAAGCATCTGCATTGGCATAAGAGTGTTAATCAAGTTATTAGTTTCTGATAAGCTTCATTGGTTCGAGGGAAAAGTTTGCCAAGTTTAGAAGGTTTAGCTGAGTTTGCAAGTCAAAGACATTTTTTATTTTTGAAAATGTGGCAAATATTGCTATTTTTTAGAAGAGATAGAAATGAGACTATTTTAAAGCTTTTGTATTTATTTATTTATTTTAGGTCAAGATTGCTTTAAATGTTGTTTTATTTCCTTTTTGTAGTAGGTAGGGATAGGGTTGCTTTAAAGCAACACTTTTTAGGGAATATTATATTATTATTTTATTCCTTAAAGTTGCCTTTCGAGAGATTTAAATAAGTGCTTTGAGCATATAATTTGTAATAGGAGTTGATGCTAGGCTTATGTTGTAGTACCAATTGTTCAACAAAAGTTATTATTTGTATTTTGTGCTTTGAGTGTCAAACTTCAAATTGATGTTTGTTTGACAATTTTTTTTTTAGTAATTGTGTGATGTTCATCTATTTAATCATTTCTTGTTAATGCTAATTTAATGATCTTTGGTTTAGTCAATAATCAACATTTATCAGTGTTATTCTGTCAAACCTTTGTTTACAATTAAATGTTGGACTTTTCTTTAGCCATCTTGATCTTTTCTCTTGAATTTCTTGTTTAATTTTTTAACTCTTTTGGAGTGGTTACCTAATCTAGTTTTCACATTCTTTTTTGTTTTTGTTTTTGTTTTTCCTCCTCAATTCTTTGTGCTTTTGCAACTTTCCTTCATTCCTCATTCTTCTTTCTTCTTGAGATGTTTCATCACATAAGCATCAATATCAAAGTCTTTTGTTACTTTAATCTCTTTAAACTCCCACATTTCTTCAATATGTTGTCTAACTTTTTCTAGAGGATAAAGTTCATCAAGTTTTTTTGCTTTCTATACTCCTAATGAAGATTTGGGAACAACTAGAATTGGATTTTGTAATACAAATTCTCTTTATTCATCAAGTAAAAAATTCTTTTGATTTTATAAAGTAATCAAAATTGAAGTACTTAGATTCATTCTTCTTTGAAAATTGGCAATAGCTTTATGGTTTGGTTGTAGTAGATATTGTACAACGAGTCTGCGATTATGCTTTCATACGATCAAATAGCTATATGGTAAGAAATCATATTTGTGACATTTGATCTTATTTTTGAGCTGTTCTAGAAGATACACAATTTGTTTTTCTCCCCCCCAAAAATGCAATTTTTCTCCATCCCAGTTGATTACTAATTACATTTCTCTCTTTTGGTGTTGCTACCTATATTCAACACACCATTTTAACCATTGTATCCAATCTTTACCCTCAAACCTTGAGGCCTTTTACAATCTAGTATTGGTCTTTTCTTTAGTCAATAAGAAGTTGAGTTTTATTGTTTGCACTTGATAGTTTATCCAAGTCTTAAATCTAAAAATCTTGTACCAAGGCTTGACTATTGACAACCTAGTTCTTGCATTTGGGGCAAAAACATAGTCATTCAGATATCTATATGTAGAGAAGGGGGATTTGTCACCCCCAAGGCTCTCAGGTCACATAAGAGCCTAAGGGAACGAATTGCCCTAAACTACCTCAAACTACATAATAAGTTAAAGGACAAGCCGAAAGGGAGGGGCAAATAGGACTCTGTTTCCCTGTAGATTATGATAGGTGTTTTCAGGAAACAAGTGAGCAAATTGCACAGGTTTCAGACTGTGAACCAAACAACTCTTTGTCAGAGGACGATAGCGCGGGAGTCGAACTTGAGCATGCCGCATTGGAGTCTCAGATATGCATTGGTGTCCTATATGGACAAAGGGTCAAGTAACAACCAAAAACTCACAGAGTCTACTGACGACCTGGATTTTATAGTTTTTCAATTTGATAGATAAGTAAAGGAAATGCGAAGTACAACAAGAAGAATACTATAAAAGCTACTTTAATAGAAAAATGATAGAGAAAGAAGAAGAAGCCAACTTACTCCAGGTCCAATTCGCCAACTAGCTCCAAGCAAACGAACAACACCTGCATAGTAATAGGAAAAATGTTGGTGCTGTGTTTTGAGGTTTGCCTTAGTCAAACCCTCGTTTTGGTGTTCCCACCTCCATTGACAACCAATAGACAACGATATTGTAGAAAAACGATAAAGAAGTAGATAGAGAGGACACAATGAAGTATAGAGAAATGACAACCTGGATGCTACTCTACAAGAACGATAATGCAAACAAGCAAGCAAATGGACACAATATCACCTTCCCTTCTACAAGCGCTCAAGGTCGATAGAGGAAGGAGAGCAATATCACCACACCAAGGAGGTAGAGCTTCATGAACCTGCAATGACAATGGCGCTGGAACAAGAAGTTGTAGAAACCAAGTAGAAAGCTTGTAGTTGCAAGAGTGAGATTGAAGCCAAGAGAAGTGTTAGATGATTAGGAATGTTGCAAGAATGAATGGAGAGAGTGAAGGAGTGTGAAAAATTGAGTTTGAAAGGAAAAATTGGAGGTAAATAGTCATTTCCTGATGGTCAAGATTTGACAGAGAATGTTACATGCACACGTGGCTAGGAAACGTAATGTTTTTGCAGCTTCCTAACACATGAATCTCGTTAGGATGCTAGCGTGGCACACAAATGTTTGCATGGCGCACGTGTCCCCGATAAAAAATCCCTCACCGACACAAAATGAAAGGGACACACACGCAAAGCAGGATAAAAGCGACGAGTGTTTACATTATCGGACTTGTAAGGCTAAAATGAGGGTAAATTAATGAGAAATTTTCCTAGGTGCAAATTTACGCCATTACATTTTGCCCCCACTTTAGCAAGCATACGTGTCAATGTGTATTTGAGCTAAAGTAGAAAGAGGTTGAAGAGAATATACCGAAACTGTCGAGGAAGTAGATCTTTACTTCAATGAACCTTGATGTGAAAGAGAGAGCTCCACCAAGATGCAAATATGACGTGTCTTCGATCCTACAAAACTAGTTGCGATCTCACCACAAACATGTTGGGCTGCAGACAAACATGTTAGGCAAAAAAACTAATCATAAGACACTCATCCGTAAGACACAAGAAGACAGAAGTCGACATGATAAGACACAACCTGATCAGATAAGACACAACACACATTGATCAGATAGATAAGCTTGTGGCTGCTGCAAATTGCATTGCAGTACAGTCACAAAAAAGACGGGTCTAGTCAGGCTGCCCCCAAGCTAGATGTTGAGATATAAGATGTCTGACACCAAGACACATAACATCAAATATCAAATAGAAGACACAAATTGCAAGACACCAAAGAATTCTTTTGAGGAGAAGGCTTTCAAAAGGGGTTCTTTCAATAGGGAACCCTTCTAGACATCAAGACACCAAGGGGTCCTTTCTGAAGGAACACACCATTTGAAAGACACCATTTTTTGCAAGTGATTCTGTCATCAAGGGATCCTTTTGAAAGATCTTTTGTCAAGGAACCCATTAGAAAGAATGCTCCTTTTTCAAAGGAAAGTTTTCAGACCCTTTCATTTTAGAAAAAAATGCTCCTTTTTAGAAAGGAAAAATTTAAGACTTTCGCTACAGAATCTTTTTTGAAAGAAAATTTCATCCATGAGTCCTTTTTGAGAGAATGCAACATTTTGGAAAATGAGAGATTTTTTTTTAAATAAGGGATTCTTTTGTCAAGGAATTCATTGTAAAGAAAATTTGACACCAAGGAATCCTTATGAAATAATTCACCTTATTGAAAATTAGAAAAGCGTGGTAGCCCCCCTTAGGATGGTGTGTGCTACATAGAGGAGCACATGACATCCTAAGGAGAGAAAGGAGAGGCAGAGATGTTATGGCATGAGATACATGGCACGATGTATTTGTGGTATGTTGTCACCCACGTGAGGAACAACACATAAGAACCACAACATCAAGAAGCAAACAAACAAAGACAAAGAAATCAAGACACAAGGGGGATTTGAGAATTCGAGGTTATAATTGTTTATAGATACAAATAGATAGATATAATATGGTATATATATGAACAGTCATCAATCCCCAAAGTTCTCAGAACATGAAGACAAAGTGAAAATTAAAATTGGGTCAACATGGAAGAAGGCCTAAATCCCCCCAACGCTTTGCATCATCCCCAATATCGAAAAGCAACATTATGACACAAAAGAATGATGACACAAATAGAAGAAATGCATGACAGTTTTCCGCGCTTGTATCCAAGTACCTACAAGGGTAGCAAGGGTCCTCCACACAGGGTCATAAACATAAAAAGACAAGCACAAGGGAACACAAACTCACAAACAAATCTAATCTATAGATGTAGAAGAGGCACCACCCTAGTCTTCATCGACCTACAGGTCATCGTGCTCCCAATCTAGATCATTATAAGGGGAGGGAGGACGAGCTTGCAAGGGTGGGATATAAAGGGCAATACCCTTTGACTCTCCTGCAACAAGAGCCAAGGAAGAAGGCCCCTCGAGGTCTTCTTCACCGAGTTCCTGTGAAGCAAAGGTCATCAATTTCATAAAAATAGAGGACAGAGCTAGGATATCATCCATTGAGTTGAACATGCACTTATCAGAAGTGCGTTGTGTCAACTTAGCAGGAAAAAGACAAGGCACTTGAGAGCCACTACTCACCTCAACAAACGGGATAGTGACACAATTGGGGAAGCGGGGGCTGCCTTAATCACAAGGACGGCACAAGCCAAGACATAATCGACCTCTGAAGGAGGGGAACCCCTCTTATGACCATCACGTGCTGTGAGGTCATCCTCCAACTTATGCTTCAATAGAGGATGCGAGATCCCCACCGAGGAAGCAGAAGCGAAGGATAAACTATAGGGAACTGTAGAAGACAACACCTTTGTACGAGGCATGTTAATGGGTTGCGAGAAAGTAGGGATTTTTAAGAGGGACATCAAAAGGGAAGGCTCCATGGAGGGAGTGATGAAGACTTGCACCTTTTTGGGGTGAGCTTCATCAGGACCCACCAGAGGAACTAGAATCAAGACAAAAGCGATGGGAATTGAAGTAGGAACAATAGAAGAAAGTTGAGCAATATAAGGAGGTGCAAAAATAGAGGCAATTGGCTCCCCCTTCGTCTTCTGCAAGGCGGTGTGCCCTGTGGCCAGAGCCTTTCGCCTGCACTTGGCGCTCACGCGCAAGTTGGTCACATCAGCTATGAGCATTGGAGGACGCAACCTAAGAAGAGGCGGTGGGTTGTTTCTCAACTACAAAAACATCCTTCACGACCATTATTGGTGGAAGAGTGGTCTCCTAAGTAGGAGGAGGAGGCACAAAAGCATAAACAATAACAGGAGGAGAATTAGACACAAGAGCCTTGACAATGAGCCTCTTCTTGTTCGCTTCGCTAGGGACATGTAGAAGAAAAGTAGGCCGTGGAGGCCAAGACATAGGAACAAACCCACGGGAAGGCTTCCCCTTGCCATAAATAGTGGGTTGAGGAACCGTGGGTAGCACAAGTAACTGAAAAGCTTGACACTGTGCCTTTTGCCCACATGGGCACCATCACACTTCCCATGCAAGGCACAGGAGTGAGAATCGAGGATGCCATTGTGATCAGAAGTAGAAGCACGTGGAGCATAAGATGCAGAAGGAGAAGGCTCTAGAGAATGAGCAATCTTCCCCTTCCCTTTTGACGAGGTCGAAGAAACAACTTGCTGCTGCGCTATCATAGAAGCCTTTATGGAAATAGCATAGGAGAGGCAAGATAACTTACCTTCAACATCGAGCCCCTAGTCTTATATTGAACATAAGCCTTATATAACAAATCTCCCCTCAGAGGGAGAGGTCCGATCAGGGTGGGCTAGAAGTGATCCAAAGAGAAGCCCCATGTGACACTAGCGGTTTATAGCTAGTGCCATGCACCATGTGCATAGTGCCTTCGTGGGGGAACTTTAAGCATTTATGGACTACAAAGGTGACAACGTTTATAGAGGCTAGCCACGAGATGCCTAGCTTGACTCTGAACAGGTGTGACTTTATTGAATGCACAAGACAACTGAGAGGGGGGTGAATCAGTTGTACCTTAAAGCTTCAAAACCCTCATACACATTTAGATCAACATACATTCATTAAACCCTTAAATATGTTATGATGATTTAGCATGAAACACAAAATGAAACAACTTAACACCATGCATAAGAGAACACTATATTTACGTGGAAAACCCAAGAAAGAAAAAACCATGATGAGGATTAACTCACAATATAAGTAATATCAACACCAAATACAATAGGGATCACTGCCCAAAGAAGAAAGGCTCATTGCCAAAAGGCTCACTGCTAGAATAGAAAAGAAGATAGAGAAGAAATGTTACACAAAGAAAAACTTCTCAATGCAACAGAGAATCCACCACAATGTGACCAACACCTTTGCAATCTGATTGAAGACTTGTAGCCACCTTCTTCTCATTGCATCCAACAGACTAACACATGAAAGCTTGCACTGCATTACTCAATTTCACACTCTAACATACTATACTTTGTTGGAGTGAAAATACACTGAGAAGGGTGGGGGCGAGAGGTGTGAATCAGTGTTTATACCTTCTTAAACAATTTAAAACTGAAATTGAAAAGATCCATACATATGTTCTCATTTATCAATGATAGAGTCATCCATGTATTCAAATGCAATCATATAAACTGAAATGAGTAATGTAACATTGCATTTTAAAGCAGTAAAGTACTGAAGCAAATGAGTCACAGAGACACAAATAGACACAAGATATGTCGAGTGGAAAACCCTCCCGTGGTAGAAAAACCACTCCGGAACCTGTTGCCTTTTTCAGGCTTTCATTTCAATAATTTATTTTGACAAAGCCTCAATGGCCGATTTCTAAGCACTGACTCAAGGAGCACCAACCCCTCTGTTTAGAGACACCAATCTCAAGGAGCACCAATCCCTTTCCTGATATTCAATAGAACATACAATAGTACAAAGGATCTCTCTGTTTCAATTGATTTCTGTCAAGTGCCTCTTGACAGACAAAGCATAGAATTTTCAAGAGTCAAAATTGACTCTTCAGAATTCCATACATTATCTAATCTCGATACAACTTGAGGAAAATCTTATCATAGCCACAATACAATCTCATCAAACTGTATTACAATGATACATCTTTTCTTTCTTTTTCTCATTGTTTGATTTTCAACCTTTTTCCATACAGAAAACTACAAATCTGACTAAACACCGTGTTTTCCAATTTTCAGCACAATTCAACAGAAAAGACTTTCACTTGTCTGAATAGTAATACCCTTGTTTCAAGTTTTGTTTTCCTATCATGATAGAACCCTAATCTCACTGTTTTTGGCTTTTTACAGAAAACATCATTACATATTGGAAGTATTACCACTATTTTTCGAATTTCACTTTCCAGAACGTTATACAAGTTTGATTTTAGGTTACAGAATAACTATCAAGTAACAGTTCTGATGTTGCAGTGATTATAAAAGGAAGATTCTTTCTTTCTGTTGAGGATAGAACAACAATGTCCAAGAATAGAGGTGTAATTGAAACTTTTCTCCACAAGAGGCCTGCACATGCAGTGCTTACACCCAAGTAGTATTAATGAAATGCATATTTCATAAGAAAATTGGACAATGAAGCTGCTGCTAGAAATAGATATAATTGAAACCCCAAACAACAACGTAACCGAAAATAGGTAATCATGTACTTGATAGCAGTTACCAACGATTTCAGATGAGCAACTTATGAAACTTTTAGCTTTCAAGATGACCCACAAACTTAAAAATACGTTTCAAAAAACTGGTATGATAACCTTTAGTAAAAGTAGTCAAGATTTGGAGCAAACGTTTCAGATTTTCATGAAAAGGAATAGACATTTTCCATTTTTCTATTTGAATGGAAAAACTTAACTTGAAATCACCTTGCTTGTGAAGTAACGGATCTAAACAACAAACTGAAAGACTAATACATGTGAGAACTAGAATTGCATTTCTCATGAGTGATTTACCAGGTCTGCGAAGAGATAGAGCAACTCGAGCTCTTTCCCCATTCGAGCTTCCAACTGATGGCAAGAAACTGACAGGTGAAATGACCAATGTCATGGTCTTTCTATTTTTCCAATACGCTACCAAAGATCAGTAAACCAACTACTAGAACAGTGAAACGACTGTGAGATAAACAACACAATGATGGCGGCCAGAATAGGGTTTCAAAACCTTCGAACAATGAAGCATAACGATTTGCCCTATTTTCCTCACAAAATCCTTTGCATAGTATGATAGCATTTGGAGTCTGAGAGGATAGAAAGTTAATAGATCAAAACCGCATAATACACTTTGAAATCCGTAGAAAGATCCACGACATGCATGCCGATAGGAATAAATTGACATATGTTTCCTTACCGCACAACCGCGGTCTCGCTTCAGACTACTCGCGGTACAACGGTAGCACCAAGTTAACCGCTTGCATCTTCCACTGCATTACCGCGGTTAGCTTCCTGACAACTTGCGGTACAGTGGTAGCTGTCTACTTGCCGCTAGCCGTTTTCACCGCGTTATTGCGGTTTCCCTGATGATAGCCTGCGGTGTAGCGGCAATTGTTGGCTTACCATTGGTAGTTTCCACCGCACTATCGCGGTCATACTTCTGACAACCCGCAGTGTAGCGGTAACTGTTCTGCTTGTCGTTGGTGGTTTCCACTGCAATACCGTGGTCATACTTTTGACAAACCGCGGTGTAGCAGTAACTGTCCTACTTGTCGCTGGTGGTTTCCACCGCATTACCGCAGTCACTGGCATAACTGCCAGTAGTACCGCGGTACCACGGTAAGACCTTTTGAAGCCGTGGTCTTACCAAAGTCAAACATGCCCGCTATCGGCCTTGAGACCCGATGTAAATGACAACCAATAAACCCAAGTCAAAAGCAAATAGAAAATCGAATAGAATGCCTTTACCCACGGTCAAGTGCCACCTTGATAAAGTCCAATGCAATATAATTTCCAATGCCTAAGAAATAGAAGCTAGATATTATGCAAGATTCTGAATGCCATTCTCCCATACCAAATACCATAACTGAATTCATTAAAGCTAATTTGTCATCTTAAAATGTCCATTGTTATAAGATGTGCCAATGCCAAGATAATGTCCAGTGACTTATGAAGATTGATTTTGCATGTTAAATTCACACTGCCATGCCACTTACCATAAACCCTTATTATACTGAGAAACATGCCGCATCATGTAAACCATTAACAATTTCAAGATGCAAGAGCCTAATCAAACCACACTGTAACAACCTGTATAAAACTAATTCATGCCAAGGACAAAATAATTGAGATCATCACTGAAACACAATTGTTTAAACCCAAAATGTATCACCTGATCAATGGAGAAAATGACCTATAACCAGAATACCTCAACAAGAACTTGTAATTTGCACATGGAGTTAAACGATCAGTGCCACCAAGATAATAAAATCAATGAAGTAGATGTGCTAATCAAAAAATGGATCAATTGAGAAGATAACCATCAAGATGCCAGATAACCACAAATTGACATCAAGGACAAAAACAACACAAGAGGGATTCAACATACTTCACATCATTTGTATCTCTCGCATACATCTCAACATCCTTCAACAATTCAACTCATACTTATATCATTTACAACCTTGAAACCCTTCTCCAAGGTCAGCTATGCACATCAATCATGCAAATTCAAATTAGGTTGGTACCAAAACATTCCCGTGGTAGAAAGGAATAAAGGCGAACCACAAAATTCCTTAGCTAGGACCTAAATCAATCCTTACATGCCACACCATGCTTCAACAGACAACTAAGCACCTTTGCAAGTAGTGTAAACACCAGGCTAACCGTTACCTATGCAAACACCTTTAAAATTTTAAGTACATGCTTCCTCAAACCCAAGGATGACTTGCGAATCATACACCATGCTCGAACATGATCTAGAATATTCCTCAAACACCCTAAAATCCAACAAAAACTCTGCAACAAATTTCACCTTAAGAATGTACACACCTAGTACATCCAGACAGCTTTGCCATATACTGTAACTCAAAAAACCATCTTCCGAAGCACCAATCCTCAAACCATTTTGACCGAGGTAAACTATCAACATCATCAACACATATTCAGATTCACAAGACTTGAAACATAACTACGAAGAAACGTGAAGCATAAACATTTCTCCCAGACACCTCTACAATGCATAGTTCACACATTGGTGAACACAACTTCTTTTGTGCAATGGTCTAGCACACCAACCCTTGAATACAACACCTCTAAACACCTCTCACCAACATATCTGAATCACAGAGGCAGATCTTCAACCTAGAAGAAATGCAGAGAAACACAAGAACACACCTCTGTAACCCAAAACACCACTGCAACACATTGTTTCCTCTTTTTATCAAATTTTCTCAAAAGCACTTGGAAACCAAGAACCAGAGACACATCTTCATCATCTTCAACACTTCTACAACACAACTGAACCAACAACAACATAGTAACTCAACCACATATCCATAGACAAAATCTTATCAAAGCAACACTAGAGGTTGACACCAATAGCTTTACTAATGACAACATAATGCAATTAATCAAAGCATCAACTTCTCACACTCTTGCAACAATCTCAATAGACATCAATGACAACACCAACTGCTCATAGTTGCAATAGACTTTGGGATCACAACAAATGACACATCAACAACCTTGGGTCCTACCAAGATTGATAAAGAAATGACACCCATATGGGCAATATAGAGTCCATCGTGGGTACGGACATTGGTCTACGACTCTTCGTATCTCTCCTTATGTAAATTGTTTATGAACAAGGTTTCCTTTGTTATCACATTTACCTGACTCGTCAGATCAACCAAGATGCCAGTTACGACATTGCCATTAGTCTGGGAAGGAATGTATAACGGGGGAGGCTCCTTATTTAGTGGCTCATCATTCAAGGTGAAATTTATATTAGGAATCGCACTCACATTCTCAATAGGATGGATGTGAATGAGACCATGTTCGCGTACTTAGATGGAACTAGCTTAGAGGATGTAGAAGATTGTGTGACTAAATTTGTAGACAATGACCTACTTATATTTCATTCCCATATGTCGAGGACTCTTTCTAGCTATGCATCCAAAGATCGTAGATTGGGTTGCAAAGCTAAATGCTTTTCGAGGCACAAATATCCGACACACCTAAGACACGAGAGAAAGATTCATGATGTAGAGAAACAAAAACAAGGACGTTCACGTTCGGTTCACCAAAAATGCAGAGAAGGGGGACTTGTCACCCCCAAGGATTTTAGGTCATGGAAGAGCCTAAGAGAACAAACTGCCCTAAACTACCTTAGACTACCTAATAAGTTAAAGAAGGAAGGACAAGCTGAAAAGGAGGGGCAAACAGAACTCTGTTTCCCTTCAGATTATGATAGGCGTTTTCAGGAAATAGGTGAGCAGATTGCATAGGTCTCAGATTGTGAACCAGACAACTCTTTGTTAGACGATGATAGTGCGAGAGTTAGACTTTAGTGCACTGTGCTGGAGTCTCAAATACGCATTGGTGTCTGATATGGACAAAGGGTCAAGCATCAACCATAAACTCACAGAGTCTAATGACGACTTGAATGTTATAGTTTTTCAATTTGATAGATAAGTAAAGGAAATGCAAAGTACACCAAGAATAATACTATAAAAGCTACTTTAATAGTGAAATGACAAAGAAAGAAGAAGAATGCCTACTCACTCCAGGTCTAGTTCGCTAGCTAGCTCCAAGCAAACAGAGAACACATACACACACAGTAACATGAACAATGTTGAGGTTGTGTTTTGAGGTTTGCCTTAGTCAAACCCCCGTTTCGGTGTTCCCACCTCCACATACATCCAATAGACAGTAATATTGTAGAAAAGTGATAAACAAGTAGATAGGAAGGACACAACGAAGTAGAGAGCAATGACAACTTGGATGCTACTCTACAAGAATGATAATGCAAACAAGCAAGTAAGCAAATGGACACAATATCGCCTTCCCTTCTACAAGTGCTCAAGGTTGATAGAGGAAGGAGAGCAATATCACCACGCCAAGGAGGTAGAGCTTCGTGAACCTGCAATGACAATGGCGCTGGAATGAGAAGCTGTAGAAACCAAGTAGAAAGCTGGTAGCAACAAGAGAGAGTGAGAATGAAGCCAAGAGAAGCATTAGAATGATCAAGAATGTTGCAAGAATGAATGGAGAGAGTGGAGTGAATGAAAAATTGAGTTTGAAAGAAAATTGGAGGCAAATAGTTGTGTTTCTCATTAGTCAAGATTTGACAGAGAACATTACATTCATAGGTGGCCAGGAAATGTATTATTTCTGCAACTTCTTGACACAAGAATCTTGTCAGGACATTTGTGCGACACATGCACGTCCTCGAAAAAAAATTCCCTCACCAACACAAAATGACAGGGACATGTAGGCAAAGTGGGGTATTTACATTATCAAACTTGTAAGGCTAAAATGAGGGTAAATTAATGGGAAATTTACCTAGGTGCAAATCTACACCATTACACTATATTTATACAAAAACTCCTATGAAATCTTGTATAGTATGCGCACTTGTAAAATATATTAGTTTTAGGTTTAGTTAGATCTTAGGGACTTTCCCCCTCTGATTTGGAAAATGGTCCATGAAATTTTGCATAGTTTGCATACTTGGTAAATTTCGTTAGGTTTAGGTTTAGTTAGATTTTAAGGAACTTTTTCTTATAATTTGAATAATGTTTCTATTGTATGTGTTGTTATATTATGCATTATGTAGTAAATAATACATTAAAATACTTAGTGTTTGGTGATTCTATCATTTGACTGAAATATTTTCATCTTGGTTGATATTGTGCCTTGGCTCTAGCTTGTCATGATTTACCACAATGGTCAAGGAATTATATTCCAAAATTAAATGGTAGTAACATCACCTAGATGAACATAATCTCAATGTTCACTACAACTTGAAACATTCTTGGGATTTCACATGTAGATATTAAATTTTTTGTTGAAAGTTTGGTTGGATCAACAACAAAATGGTTTCATCATTTCACTACAAGTGGCACCACCAATTGGAATATCATGCGCTTAGAGTCTGTATCACACTTCAAACCAATTGAAGATGGTAATGTCCCATTTTCCCAACTCTCAAATGCAATTTTTTTTTTTATAACAATGAACCTATGAGGGGGTTTGTAACACAATTCAACCAATTGGTTGGAAGAATCAATAATTCTTTAAGGCCTTCTCCATAATTCCTTTCATGATATTTTATAAATGACATCCCATCATAAATTGATTTCCTTATGAAATCCATGGGAATTGGTGAACTTGAAGAGGCTTAGGAGTAGGCAATCAAGTTAAAAGACGACATGATCAACATTGAAAAAATCAAGAAAGACTCCATTAGGCCAATGGTTTCAAGTTTTGACCAATATGACAATTATGAAGAGGCAATTTCAACAAAATGGTCCAACACATCAATATGAATGAATTTTTCAATGAAATAACATAAGTGACAAACTTAAATTGTTTTGTCCACTTGAAAGGATTGCCTTGGAAGCACCTTCTAATGATAACATAAATAAAATTTTCCCTCTTCATGAGACAAGTGACAATGATGTTTACATTGTCCCAAGGAAAATAGCATGATGTATCTCTTGGCAAGTTCTAGGTCATATTATTAAAGGTTTTTTGGATAACTTTCAACATCTTCGACATGAGCTTGATAAGGACTCTATAGAAGATATAATCAATATGGACTATTTTGTGTCAAAAAGATAAATGCACTCAATGAGTTTTCATATTTAAAGAGTCCATCATTTGTGAAAGAGCAAAGATTTGAAGAGAGGAAAGTACATGGAAAATTAGAGGGAAAAATCTTCATTGATTTCTTGTTTCCAAAATTCTAGTTTTTCCCTTCATCAATATATTAGGACCGAGTGTTAAATTTCTTGTCTAATCATGCCTATTTTTGTGTGGAGAAGAACAAGCTTTTGTCTTGGAATAAATTGCATGTCATTTGTTTGTTGAAGAAGATAAAGTCTTCCAATCATATATAGAGAACGATGAAGATCTAGATATTTTTGTTGAATAAGAAGGAATTGATTGTACAATAGAGGAAGAAGCATCACATGGATTTATCTCCACCTTTGAGGGATTATTTGAAGAACCCACACAAATAACTATGAATTGAGCACAAGATAGTAGTTATTGAGCTAAAGCTGGGTTTGGATATGCTTCAAAAAGAAAAATGGTTGATCAATGAAGACAATAAATTTTAAATTAATGATAAACAGTAATTATTTCATCCCAATAATGTACATATTCTTTGAATCTATTTGCATTGAAAAAACTAAAGAGAGTTGGGTTGTCCAAGGCCCACCATTTTGGGATGATGGATGGCCAAGCTTGTCACTTGAAGAGGATGTTTTTCTTTAACATGTACATCTTGACAATGATCTAATACTTGAATGCTTAGCCTTCGATGAATTTTTAGATAAATATTCAATGGAAGAAAATGTCGAAGAAGGTTTGCAAGCCCAATGTATATAGTTGATACCATTTATGGATCTAGAAAGTCAAGAATAGGTGATTATTAGCCTTTCCTAGAAGAATATGCTTGGACTAAATTCAGGGTTGAGTATGTTGAAGTAAGGGGCAAAGAGGAACAAATAAAATATGTAAAGATGACTATTCCTACAAATTTGTTGTAGCTACAAGACCCTAATAAATACCTTGAAAATGAGACATAATATCTCGACTTTATTGATTTTTTTTCCTTAACGAAGAAGACCATCCAATACCAATTCTTATAAGTTAGTCTATGCAATTTTTTTCTTTGCATAATTATTCCTACCTGCCTAAACCTTAAATCTTCATGAAAATTTTGTAAAGGCTTTCATGTTTTGAGCTCCGACAATTAGAACCTTGAATCAAACAGAGGGATTGTTCCTTTTCCTAGCCTATTAATAGTTATGTCTAGCTAGTGTGTCTCTTTTCTATCCATAGGTAGTTTCCCCCCCTTTATTTGTGATGTTGTAATGTTTTTCACTTTTCAATAATGTGTTTGCTTATTATATCATTTTAGATTAGGTGTTAGTGTATGCTTAACTCTATTACCCACAAATAAGACAATTAATTTTTTCTAATTATTAGTACCCATTCAAAATTTACAAAAAAATAGTGAGATATGATTTTCATGATTTAGGCTGACCTATAATAGAAAACAATAATAGAAAACTTGATCCTTTCCAATTAGGACTAACTAGCATGTAATAATGTTGTTTTTGTGTATTTATATGACTTAAAGTTGTCAATCCTTTCTCATTCCTTTGTAGAAAAATATAAAAAGCATGATAAAAATAAATATAACAAGAGTAGAATCAACTAAGGACAATCAACAATATGGAAGACCACTTTGAAGTGGGATAACTCTCTTGAAACACCACCATGTAAGGAAAATATAGAATCAAGAAAATCACACCTAACAAAAAAGGTGCACGATATTTGGAAATCAACACATTTCTTGTGTGGCTAAGTCACTAATCTTTTGCACTATAGCAATTAAAAGATTGTAGAGACCTAGCATAAATTTTCCAAATAGAAAAGGATGTGGCAAAGTGATTTAAAATTCATGGCCAACATTTATAAAATATGGAAATAAGTTAAGAAAATTTCATCTCCAATAGTTAGGCACACATTTGAAGCACCGCCACTAGGAAACTTTTCCTAGGACATGACCAAGTGGGTGAAGTGCACTCAAGCAAGAAGTTGATCAAGTCAAAACCAAGCACACAAATTTAGTGGCATTGCCAATAGAAAATGGTGACCAACAAGTGGCAAATCATTCATAAAAGAATGTTGGATTTGCAAGGAATAACCTAAGTCATTTGAGTGCCCTTTTTCATTGGCTTAACCAACATGAAACTCCACCCAACTATTAACAAAGTGGCAAAACCTAGAAAACTTCACCCAAGAGAAATAACTTGAAGACATAAAGAGATTGACACATATATGAGTGGCCAAGCTAGTTTAAAACCTTGCCAAAGGTGGAAAGCTCGCCAGGAAATTGTTCCAAGTGTTAAAGAGGACATATTATGTAGTTTTGACACCTTTTTGGGATGGAAAAACCAAAGGAAAGTCATGCCAAATAGGCAATGAATTTAATGAAATGTGACAACTTAAAACATGAATAAATCACACTTTTAAATGGAAAAATCAACCCAAAACTAAACATTAACCTTGGCATAAATATTAGTGAGTGGTGATAGTCAAAAGCAACTCAAAAGCATGGAGGATGTGACACTTTTTGAGTGGTGCCACCACCTTAAAACTTCAAAATCAACCGACATATAGTTTCTAACATCTATGTTAAATAATTAAAGCAAAAATGGTTTGAACACATATGATTCACCCCTATAAAGATTTTGGACTTTGTTATTTGCAAAATCAACCCAAAACTACAAATCAACCTTGGCATGAATATTAGTGAGTGGTGATAGTCAAAGAAAACTCTAAACAATGGAGGATGTCACGCTTTTTGAGTGGTGCCACCACCTTAAAACTTCAAAATCAACCAACGTATAGTTTCCAACATCTATGTTAAAGAATTACTGGAAAAAATGGTTTAAAAGCATATAATTCACCCCTATAAAGAAAGTTGTTAGAACTTTGTTATTTGTAATTGAAGCAAGGTTCTCTTTTCACCATTGTTGTAGCTTTTCAAGGGGTTTTCAAAACTTGAAGGGGTTTGTGATGAAAATTGCATGGTATATAGGTTTGAAATGAACACCTAACAACCTTCAAGGACAAATTTGGCACTAGTTCTTACTAAGTTTCTTCCATTGATAGATTTTCAAGTCTCATATAACGACAACAAAAGTAAGGTTTTTAGTCATTTATACAAACATCATTTAAGCAATAAAAGACAACCTATGTGACTTTGTCTTATACCTTTTTAGTTAACCAAAAAATATTTTTTTCATATTTGAAATGTTGAACCTTAGTACCTTGTTAAGATCCCTTTATAATATGCTTAACATCATGGGTACTATGCAAAGAAGAGAACTAGTCATGATAGGCAATGCTAGTGAGAATGAGAGAGTCTAATATTGTAGCTAGACTAGCAGACCTCAAATTTGAGGATGTCGATGTAGAGGATAGGTTTATAAGTCACATAATGAAAGATAAAAATAAGCCAAGGTTTGATCTCCAAACTTTCTCAAATAGTGTATATCCAAAAGATTTGATGCATTAGATGTATAGAGTTGGAGAAACAGGTTGAGTTTGAATCAGTAAAGGATCCCTAAAAAAACAAGTATGTAAGCATTAAGTTGAAGGGGCATGCCTCATTGTGGTAGGACTCTGTGCAAAGTGAACATGCCATGGAGGATACGAAGAAAATTATAGATTGGGACATCAAAATGTAGGGAAAGTTCATGCCACAAAACCCACAATGGATCTATTCAAGAAGCACCAAAATTTGTGTTAGAAGAAGACATCCATAAAAGGGTATATGAAGGAGTTATATAAACTCAATATCCACGCTAGTCACGTAGATATATAGGGAAGAATTTAAACTACCCTAGGTGTGTATTAATTAAACTAGCACTTTCATTATCTTTAAGTAATAACATAAAGTAAACTTAGTAGATATTAATCCAATTAATATTAAGAGTTGGGTTATGCTACAAAAAGAGAGTGTTGGAAAGACAAAGAAGGTTAGAATGACATATCCAGTTTCAAGTTTGATGTAGAAGATGACTATTGAGGAAGTAAATTATAGAATATAGCTATATGTGCAATATTATAGTTGCAATGGAGGCTTTACTTGTGGAATGTGAACTTGGTAAGAAATTGAAGTGGGTAGAATTAGAAAATGCATATAATGAATCATAATGGGAATAGTTGTGGTCACATCTTCTATTGTAGTGGAGACTATATGATCACATTAGCAAACAAACAATTGTGATGGTGACCTTGACACTTTAGAATCTAAAAATTTCACAATTAATATGCATTCCTCTATTGATTGTCGTGACACTTGTAGATTTCTAATCCAATGTACATATGAGGAGAAAATAGGCTTGAACCTATATCTTAGGATAAGAAAAATGTCTGAGACTAATTAGGAATTTGGCTTTGTCAAATTCCTATTCATTGTATTTTAACCCTACATGCACTCTAAAAATATGGAGTATTTGACTCTAAGTTGTGTGCAAGGAATTATAACTATTGATAAAAACTGTACAAGATATCTAATAGTATTGTAATGTATGCTTGTCCATTGTGTTGGGAAAGGTGTTGTACATCTTACATAAAATACTTAATGTTCTATAAATTTGTGGTTCATCTTGAAATGAGATGCCACACTTTGGGAAGAGCAATGTTTTCTAAGTTGTACCATTGAGAAAATGTATTTAATGTATATTACGGACTCACATCAAGAGATTTCATCTTGAGTACATGAATTAAATTAAGGGTCATATAAGTTTTGTCTTGGAGATTGTATGACTCTTATAGCTAGTGTCAAAATTAGGTGCCCACCTTGAAAATGTTGCTTAGGTGCATTCATTAGAAAACTAAGTTTTCTTGTTGATCCTTGTTAGTATGCAAAGTGTTTGGGATATGATATTTGTGGTGAATCACCTACAAGATAGGGATATGCTATCAAATCATCTCCATGGTTCAAGAGTTTTGATCTCTTGTTGCTCTTGGTTGTGACATTGTAGTATGACTATGATGCTACTAGATTGTTCATTAGTTAGAGAGCATGTCTTGGTGTTTTTTTCCTTGAAAGAGTTTTCCCATGGTATATTTTATGTTACATGTGTTTATTTTTCTATTGGAACATTTTTTCATTCAATTTTATCTTACAAGTATTCTTTTAATTAAGTTAATATAATTTCCTTTAATTACTATCAATGTTAACTTGTTGACAATTGATACTTGTGTTGGATTTCTTACACAATGGAGGACATAAAGGAAATAGTTGATTACCAACATGCTAAAGATTTGGGATGAATGGGAGTAGGGAAGATCGTATTGGTTGAAAAGAGGTAATAGAGGATATGGGAGAAGTCTTACAATAGGTTGGCAATGAAGGGCCAATAGCTAAAAATTAGAATTCAAATGTAGAGAGTAAAATTTTAAAACATTTCTAATGCAATTGTGATAAAGGAGATAATTAAAAGAAGATCAAAATGTGATTTTATAAAATTAGAATTAGAATAGGCATCTTAAAACACAAAAGAATGTGAGAATTAGAATTTGAAAGTTTGAAAGTGGTTTAGTACATGCAAATGATATTGTGGTCATGGTGATGAAAAAATCAATACCACAATTGTGTTAACATCCAAGTTGACATAGTTTTTCATAAATTTAAGAGATGATGAAAAATAAACACTATGTGAGCTAGGGTTGCATGATATTTTTACAATGAGTTTTTAGGCTATGGAATTAGCTAAATGTGCACTGCTACATGAATGGATACTAAAATGAATGCATTATGTAGAGTGGAAATTGAAAAGTAGACAATTTTCAATTCTACAATAGATTATGATGAGGAAAAAACCTCATGGTATGTCAATATGTTACAAATTTTAACTCAAGATTGATTATCTTTTTTAAATATACATTCCATAAAAGAGGGCTATGTTGCAAGGTGTGCACCCTTGGTATCCTTGTGTTGTGTAGTGCAATGCTTGGGTTCGTGACATGGTTTAATTGCCTCCCATGGATTCATTAACTCTAGCGGTTGTATCAAGAATTAATAGGTCGATCTTTTGGTGCAACGACAACTATCTTTGTAACAATTGGTATCAAAGCCTGGGTCATGAGTTCAAACCCCTCGCTTGCACTGGGGGGGATTGTTGCAAGGTGCTCACCCTTGGTACCCTTGTGTTGTGAAGTGCAACGCTCGAGTTTGTGACATGGCTTAACCCCCTCTCGTGGATTCATTAACTCTAGAAATTGTATTAAGCATTAATTGGTCGATCTTTTGGTGCAACAACAACCGTCTTTGTAATAGGCTACCATGTAGCACTCAAAGTTGAAGAGAAATTGTCTCACAAGTTCAAAAAAATGCAAGAGGAAAGGTGGATGAAACAATAGGAATCAATGTACATGAATATAGACCTATTCACAAAAGGAAATGCTAGAAACACGTTTTGTGCATAATTCAATGGGAGAGAAGACTTGGAAAATCCCTAGAGGGAAAAGAGGTCACAAGATGATGGATTAATAGGAAATTTCTATAGATGTGGACATGTAAGTCCTCAATCATATGTGTGTATGGATTTTGATCTAGTGTAGGATAATTTGGAGAAAATAGTACTTGTTAAACAAGACGGAGAGAAGAGTGAAGAAGAAAGCTTATCTCTAAATAATGAAGAAAACTAGATGATGCATATGGTATTGCTCAAGTAAGACAAAAATTAGAACCAACCATTGTTGAGGAAGATAATTTTCCTCACCAAACATAACTTAGGTGGTAAGTTTTGTAAGTTTATTATTGATGGATGCAACATAGATAACTTGGTGCCTATATAAATTCTTTAAAAACTAGGTTCAAAGCTATTAGAAGCCCAACGACATATAGGGTCTTCTTTATTGTGCAAGGGACATTAAAAGATTATGAAATAATAGTGTAAGGTCACATTCTACATCAAAGAATATGTGAATGATATATAATGTGTACAGGAGTGAATTTGCACTCCTCTCGCAAATTCCCATTTTACACCCCCTACTTTAGAAAAATAAAACCCGACAAAATAATTCCACATCACCTCCTTGCCTCACATCCACTTGGTGCTTATCTCTTGTGTTGATGGGGGAATTTCTGTTGAGGATTCACATGCGACTCATGGATGTCTTCGCAGTGTGTTGCTTTCCTTGATAGATTCCTGCCTCTGGGATATGTAGAGACACTACGTTCTCCATTAGCGATGAAGTGTAACACCTTTGTGCCTTCCAGTCGACCTGAGAACAACTCTTTCCATCCCATTTTCATCTTCAAATGAATCTATCTAATTTTCAGTCAATCTTCTACAATCTCTTGGACAATTCCACACACTAGCTTGATCTCTTGAGCATTACTTAGCAATTTGTTGCTCCATCAACTTCACTAAGAACATGTTGTGCTAGGTCATAGAAGCTATGATCTTGGTGTCTTGTGAGACCTCCTTCGTCACCGTTGTGGCGTGTCAACATTGCCAAGCTCATAGTCTTGCATTCTCCCTTCATTAGCCTTGAGTGCCTTTGGGTGGAGGTGGCATTGCTTCATTATTCTTCTTTCGTTGTGGTTTGATAGAGTAGCATTACATTTTTTAGTGTTTGATATTTTCCTTTCTAGCATTTCCTTTATCGTTTTTCTATTTCTCTTCATCTATCTAGTTATCCATGGAGGTGGAAACACCAAGCGGGGATTTGACTGAGGTAAACCCCTATACAACCCCAAAATTTTTCCTCTCTTGGTTATGTTTAGGTTCACGTACATGTGGAGCTTGCTGGCGAATTGGACTCGTAGTGAGTTAGTCTTCATCACTTTTACTTGCATCATCTCTTGTATTGTTTCATCTATAATTATGTTTAGTATGTTAAACTTCATTGGCCAGATTGTTAGTAGGTTTTTGTATTTTGTACTGTACTTTCACACTTTCTATTTATACAGACGCTATCGCCCCAGAGAGACGCCAACATGCTACAAGGTCGTCCCTGACTTGCATTGTTGTCCTCAGGAAAAGAGCTGTCTGAGGTACAGTTTGAGTTCCAAAAACTGGCTCATTTAGCCCCATCCAAACATACGTATTAGTAGAGTCACATAAGAACTTGAGAGTGCTCTTCATTCTCTATCTTTGACCTAAGAACTCTTATCCAACTTGAGGTAGATTAGGGCAACCTTTCGATCTCGGCTCTTCAGGACTTGGAGCCTTGGTGTGGTTGGTCCCCCTCTTATACATTTTGGTGAACTTGACGTGAACCATTTTGGTTCCATTTAGCAGTGTTGAAAGGCCCTTTCCTCGTATCCTAGGAGCATTGTGGGTGTGAGTGTTGTGGGGAATTTCACCTTGCAACCCAACCTACGAACTCTAGTTGCGTAGTTGGAAGGTTCTGTAAGCATTGTAGAATGAAACCTTAGTTGGGTCATTGTCTAGTTGCAAAAACTTTGGGGGCTATGTGAAAGTTCCATCTAGTATACGTGATGGCCTCCTTTTTACATCTGCCTATCCCATTTGCACAACCTGCGAGCAATTCCCCTGATATAACCTTCACCTCGCAAGACTTGTCGATGAACTATAATAGAGAGCCATCTCCCTTATACATCCCCACACAAATCAATGGAAACATTGTAATAGGTTTTCTTGTTGACCCAACGTGTCGGGTGAATGTTATCACTAAGGAGATTATGCTAATCAATTTCTTGCACAAAGATGGGTATGACGAATCCAAGAGTACCATCCATACACATGATGGGATTTTTGTACCTCCTATCGGTTGCATCACCTTGTCCGTCTTAGTTGGACCTAAATCAATAAATTTACTCTTTGACATAATCCTGGGCTCTGAACTCTTCAAGGTGAGATTGGGAATCCCTTGGTTGGTCACTATGAATGCAGTTCCCTTGGTAGTGCATAAATGTCTAAAATTCATCCATGAGGGTACAATGCATATAGTCCACAACATCGGCTATAAGCCGCTGATTGCGCGTGGTGGCTACTCGATGGATCATTTTTGGTTTACCTCCATAGGTCTACTTCCTCCTAGGATGGATCTCTTATACGAAACCTATGCAAAATACAAGAGTGGGGGCATAACGCCTAAAGTGAGGTATCCTCCTCCCTATGCTGTCTCACATAGGGATTTCCTAAAGGCTAATAGTGATGCCACCTTGGCTCGGAGAAGGGAGGAAGAGAAGCGTGCTCAAGGTTCCTCTTCCTCCTCTTGCCTTGCTATAGTGCCATCATTGTCCGCTCCTAGGCGTTTGCTGGAGAATCTGATGGTGCCCGCTTGGCAAAAGCCCAAGCATCCAACATTCAAACTTCCCATCTTAACCCATGGTGCCTCAGCCTATTCGATATGGTAAGGGGAAAGGTCCCCACAGGGAGTCCTCTATGTCCCAACCTATGTGGCCTCCTACTGCTCCTGCCCCTAAGGCGATGAATGGGAAGAGGCCCGTCGCTAAGGCGTTAGAGCCAACTCCCCCTGGTGTTATTCCAACCTCTTCTCAACCTCTCCCTCTTGTTCTCGTCTAGGAGTCTCTCCCTCCGCCGGAAATGGCTATGATGGACACTTTGATGGTCAAACAAGAGTCTTTCGTTCCATTTGAGCTTTCGGCCTCTAACTCACAGATTCATAGAAACTACCTTGCATGTGAGCGCAAGCGTCAATGAAAGGCTCTGGCCGCTAAGAAGGCTACCCTGTAGAGGAGGGAAGGGGAGTCGACAGTATTTTCCTCGACACCTTTTGCTATATCCTCTTCTCCCGTGCCCTCTGCTTCAGTTCCATCAACCTTTGTTCTGCTCCCAGCTCCTGCTGCGAGTGTAAATGATCCTATCCCGAAGAGGGTATAGGTGTTTATTGCTCCTTCGGTTGAGCTGCCTCTTTTGATGTCCCTCCCAGACATCCCACCATTCTCAAAGCCCATGGACATGCTGAATACCTCAGTGGTGTCCACTGCAGTCACTCTTCCTCCTCCACAGGGATCTTGCATCCTCCAATGAAACAAAAGATGTAGGATGACCCCACTAGCAATGGGGGTCGAAAGAGGAGTCCACCTTCTTCGTAAGGTGGTTTTGCATTGGCTTGTGCCATCCTACTGATGGATGAATTCTTGACGTCCCCAGAGTTTGTCACTGCTCTCGAGTCACTTGGTGATCCTAGCCTTGAATATCGGGCACCACCTCCCTCTCCTGTTGAGTTAATACATGGCACTCCTATGAAGTACATGTTTAATTCTCTAGATGATGTCTTGACCCTATCAACAATCTTTGTGAAATCATTGAATTTCAGCCCACATGAACTGAGTGAAGAAGAACTCGAGGGGTCTCCTTCCTTAGCTCTTGTTGCAGGGGGGTCAGAGGGTTCCCCCTTGATATTTTGCCCTTGCAGGTGTAATGATCTAAAATCTTCCTGCAAGATCAACAAGTGATTAGTTGTACCTGCAAGTTAATATAAACCAAGCAATAGAATGCAAAGGAATTAAATAAATAAATGGAAGAACTATTAAGAAAGATCTCACCCATCTAGTATCCCATGGTTGACATCCATTGCACCTTCTCCAGCTTTGGAATGATGGATGCCCTCAACCTTAGTGTGAACAACTCTTTAAGCCTAGCCTCAACAAAGCTTTTGAAGGATTTTAAACTTAAACTAATATGCAAACTAGAAACTCTATTCTAATATGCAAATAGTAATCAATAGCCTATGATATGAAGAATGCCTATAATAAAAGTTTCTCGAGTAAATGATCATGGATTCGAAAATGAAATCAAGACTGTCATTTTATAGAGAATGCAATCTTGAACGGACGGACAAGATGAGAGGTTTGAGGAATGCCCTAGAATCAAAGGTCAAGATTCAATAAGGCAACTCAAATTAGGGTTAGGGCAAAATACCCATATGTGTGAATAAGATTTAATTAAATGAATTAAATAAAGACTGAATGTGACAGTTGAGATGAAATTAACAAAAATCAGAAGACAAGAGGATGAGATTTTAGAAAATCAATAATTTTAGAAATTACTTGATTTGTAGAAGAATATTTCCCTTTTTGAATTAAATTAATTCAAAATAGAGATTTTGTGAGGTAATTAGTAATTGATTTTTGAAATTAATTACTAAATGAAGAATCAGTTAACCATGTGAGATATTTTTAAATGATTTGTTTTATTTAAAAATATAAAATAATTAAATAATTAAAATAAATATTTAATTTAGAAGAAGTAGTTAATTAATTAAATAAATAAATGAATTTATTTAATTAAGAGAGGATTTAGGAATTAGTGACATATTAAATAGATATATTAAAATATATTAATTTAATAATCAGGAGGACATTAATGATAAGGATTAATTAAATAAATAAGATGACTTTATTTATTTATTAGAAGAATTTGACAATTAGTGACATATTAAATTAAATAAATAAGATTTATTTATTTAATAATCATGAAGAATGAGAGATATAATGAATTAATTAAATAATTATAAATTATTTAATTAATAGCTGAATGTGGGTTAGAAACATAATTAAAATGCTATAATCATGTCTTGACGAAAAGTGGTAAAATAGTGCTTGCAGGTCTTGGTCATTTTTATGTGTCTACATTTGCCCCTCTTTGTCATAATGCAACTTGTCGCGTTATGGAAAAGAAAACAAGTCCAAAATATGCCCCAGTGAAGGTATGGAGTGTCTATGCCCCCTCGGAAAAATTTTTGAATTTCGACCCGGGGTCAGAAAATTTTGGAAAATATCCTGATTAGCTCAAATAATTACTAGATAAGTGATGGTGCGATCTGATTTAGAAACGGAGAACGTTAAGGTAGCCAAAATTCCGGTCAAAGGTGGTCAAATGAGCCTCCAGTAGGACCTACTAGGTCAAAACCCTAATTTTCAGCCTATAAATAGGTTGAAAAGGTCAATCCAAATGTCATTTTCTCATTTGCATATAGAATATTTCAGAAACCAGAGCTTTGAGAGACGATGGTGATCCCTACGACTACACACCGTGGATATTGCGTGCGCACATATGGATGACCTGAGGGCAGAGGGGCACCGGTAAGTACCCTCTCAACTTGTCAAATTTTGATTTTCATGCATTTATGAGGGTAAAATGGGGGGAAAACAATTGCGGTGCAACGCAAGTGCCATCGCGAAAGCCGCAAACGCCTTCGCGTTTGTCACATTTGATTGTGTCGTGACGCAAGTGTGATGGGTAAGTTAGATTATTTGTGTGATTGCGCATTCGCAAGTCGCCATGACGCAATCGAAAATGTGAGACACAATCGCCAGATTTTGCAACGCATTTGACATGCCTCACGATGCATATGTTGTTGAATCGTGCATTTGATAGCTTAACTGACGCATTCGTTGTTTGCTTGCGCATTTGATGGTCAGAACGACACATTTGAAACATTGTGATGCATTTGTGGTCAATGTGACACAATTGAAGTTGACCATAGTTGCTTTTTCTGAGATTAATTTTTATGTACCCTTGACTTGCCAGTAGTATAAAACTTTTAGTATGTGCTAATCCCTATCCTTTCTTTGTGTAGAGTCGGTTGGTGCCCATTTATACACGAGAGTTCCGGCCAGCTACCTATGCTTTCCGACATCATCTCAGCAATAGACAGAGGCAACGACTGATGGCCCTAGGCCTATACCATGTTACTTACATGCCTGTTATTCGGGTAAACAGAGGTTTGCTGACAGCTCTTTGCGAGAGGTGGCATTCAGAGACTTGCTCGTTTCACCTGCCTACTGGAGAGGTGACAGTGACCTTAGAGGATGTGTACCATATTCTTCGGATTCTAATTAGTGGAGAGAGGGTGGTCTATGATCCCCACCGAGGGTGGCAGGTCTTGACAGAGAGATATGAGGGTGTTGACGGTGCGCAGTTGGCTCTGGACGGTTACGAGATCGGTTGGGATGTTGTAGCTGACCGATTTCCCAGGTTTGATGCCATGCTCATGACCTTGATTGCTGGATTACTGATCCCCGATTGTCGTGGTCACGAATTTCCCATTGGATGGGGGGATGTTCTAGTTCAGATGCGTCTATAGAGGACTATTTTCACTTGGGGGCCCTGCTTGTTGGCCATGTTATACCATCAGTTGCATGAGGTAGTTTACCATCAGGGTCACAGTATCAGTTGCGGGACTACCTTACTCATGATTTGGGTATGGGAGCACATTCCCATTTTCTGACCGCCAGTACGGATGTAGCAGTTGGGTGATGGGATGCCCTATGTTTATTTATATGCCGGATCAGTTAGCCAGACTCGTGTTGGAGATATCGGGTACTGGCGTCATCGGATAGACACGATGATCAACTTTGTCTGGAGACCCTACAAAGATTGTGCTCAGTGGTCAGATGAGGATGACCACTTGTCCTTTTGCTGATAGTTCAGGTACTTGATCGGCCATACTGTACAGACGCAACGGATCATTGAGATGCATCTGCCCCAATGGGCACTACGACAGTTTGGGGAGCAACAGATTGTGCTAGTAGGCACTGCAGAGTATGCTCAGTCATCTAGGGAGACCGTGTGGGGGCCGCCCATATCAGTCACAGTGGCAGAGCAGCAGGTTGACATCCTGGTGGCAGTTCAGTGGGCATGGAGAGGGGGTCCAGCAGATCCAGGGACGTCTGACAGATCCGGATGGTCCACCGTTGATAGATCGCATATCAGTCATTCCACGGGTTCTGAGGAGAGGGCAGGGTGGCAGAGATGGAGGGAGAGATGACAGAGGTGCTAGGGGTAGAGTTGGAGGCAGGGCCGGAGGCCGAGACGGGGGAGATGGAGGAGGTGGGGGTAGGTGGAGGGGGTGGAGGAGACGATGGCGATGGAGGAGATGGAGGAGGTGGGGGAGATGGTCATGGTTCCAGGAGGAGGAGAGATGACTGAGGGTGGAGGCAGCCTAGGAGAGTCAGGCAGAGAGTGGGTGGTGTACCATTGTCACCCATTCGAGAGGAGGGGGAGGAGAGAGAGTTGGAGGCGAGGGCCGAGGAGGAGGTGGAGGTGGAGGTGGTGGCTGAGGAGGAGGTGGTGGTGGTGGTTGAGGAGGAGGTGGCAGCGGAGGAGAGAGTAGAGGAGGATCCTCTTGTTGGGGGACACCCTCTTGACATAGATGTGGAGGAGGTCCGGGTGGAGGAGGATAGGGACGAGGAGGAGGAGGAGGAGGATGAGGCAGATCAGAGACTGCGGGAGCGGATGATCTCTAGAGATGATGAGGGTGATAGACCACCCACTTTGCCTGCGGATGCCATTGTTGATTAGCGGATCTCAAACTTACAGAGTAGACTCAATGCGGCCTTGTCTCAGAACAAGGCCTTGGCAGCAGAGTTAGAGGTCACTCGGGTTGAGTGGGATCAGGCCATCATTTGGCGACAGGAGTCAGAGCGGTGGGTTTCAGAGTTTGCAGAGTTATGTTCTGGGATGACAGGGGATATGGCCCGAGAGTTGGCCAGGGTAGCAGAGAGCAGGGGCCGGTACAGGGCATTGTATGAGCAAGCCATTCCGCTAGATAGACGGGACCCAGGGTTGTCCCGATCCTACAACAGGACAGGTAGTGGCAGTCAGCCTCACAACAACAGGTCCCACAACAGTAGTCACACCAATGCTGGAGGGTCCACTTCATCAGGTCAGTCTTCCAGCCACAGATCTCATAGCTCTCATAGACATTCGTTAGGGCACAACCACAGATCGGAGCATGGTCACCGCTCAGAGCACGGTCACAGGTCAGTGTCTTCAGGGCAGCAGACAGAGCAGAGTCAGCCTCCTGTTACTGATCCCACAGGATCTCAGAGTGAGACACTGGAGAAGACACCCATTCAATTCACTGTTCATCTGATGGATCAGTCACAGTTACCTCGCAGTTCACCTCCACGAGATGGAGGAGGGCCATCTTAGGACTTGCTTTAGACACATATATATTTTGATATTCGAGCGTGTGAGCTCTATTTTTGGGATATCATTTGACTTTATCCTGTGACATAACATTTTTTGAGATTATATATGCGATGCAGTTTTGATGTGGCCTATATGATGTAATGTGTTATGGTATTCTATGTTTTTATGAGAAGCTTATGTGATGCTATGTGATGTATTTATGCTTATGTTTATGAATGCGATTATGGATGTATGTATGCATTGTGTAATGTTGTGATGATGTGATTCCTATATGCTGATGTAAATGTTTTATTTATGATGCTTATATGTTGATGCAAATGATGGTCTTATAAATGGATGCAAATGATAGCATTTATGCAATGTGAATTATGGTATTTGATATATGTAGATGTAAATATGAAATGATCATGTCATTATGTATGCAACTTTGTTTTTGTATGACACGGGATATCATCATAGAAGAGAAGACGAAGATGGATGTTAGTGCGAAGAAAGATATGCATGTTAGTGCGGAAATTAAAAATCCTTCAAAGCTTTGCTATAGTGCTATTCTAGTTGTTGCTCTTTAATCATCATTGGGCGAAAATGTTATGATGGTCGACAAACACTATGATATGACATAGATCAATAATGTGCAAGGTCGAACCATCACGTAAATCAACAGTCGCAGACAAGGCTAATCATGATTCATGCAAGGAACACAGTTGCCCCTAGCCACTTATCATGACTGACCACCAGAAAAACCAAACTAATCATGAGACGTTGCTGCTTCTCTAAATCCTGATGATAGGACATCCTTGAGAAACTAGCCACATGATAGTAAAAACAGACAGTAAAATCATCATACTATGTCGTTGCTTCTCTAAATCCTGAAGTCAGGACATCGTGGAGAAACTAATAGTAGAGTGATAAGCAGACAAGGATAATCGTCATGATATGTCATGGTTCCTAAGACATAAGGAACTAATATCATGATTATTATCAAAAGATAGAAAAAAAGTTTGCCAAGTGTTTGCCAAGTGTTTTAATGTCAGGTGTTGTCAAATGTCGAGTGATATCAAATTCAGGAAGGACACATCCTGAATGACGTTGATATCTAGGAGATCAATTCTCAAAGTTAGGAGAATCCATCAAAATTCTAGATGATGATGATGCTTAGGAATGACACATCCAAAAGCATAAAGAAGTTGACGAGAGTTGCTCTTCAGAAGGACACATTTGAAGAAGAACCCAAAGCTTTGCCATGATAAATTGTTTTGATAGGATTTTGACCACATGTCGTTGCTGACATGCTGAATTGACTGAGAGTGTTGGTGGAATAGATTGCCGATAGATTGATAATTCAAGATTGACATAAGACTTGTTTGATTCGAAGATTCGCTTGGTTCGAAGATAGCTTGATTCGAAGATAGCTTGACATGTGTGAAAATATTGTGCCATGAACCCTAATGGACTGACCTACTGCGGTCTTGGGGGTCCATCGATTGATGGCCTTGCCTATGTCGTGCACTCAGAGACCTCGTAGTTCGAAACGACCAATGACCTTGTCCAAAGGACAAGAGTTTGAATCATGATTTTTTTTTTGACAAACCTAGAAGGACTAACCTAATGTCTAGGGGATTCAAAGATGAATCTTGACTACGTAGCAAAAGCGCAGAGACAACGTAGTTCAGACATGGACAAAAGATTGATTGACGTGATTGATTGAATTGATCAGATTGACTTTGATTTTGGATTTTGACATTGATTTGAATGTTTTTGTATTTTCTCAGAACGCTTTCTAATTTTTAGGTCTTTTTTCAAGACTTTTTCAGATTTTTATGATTTTTTTAGGACTTTTTTAGATTTTTAGGATTTTTTCAAGACTTTTTCCGATTTTTAGGATTTTTTCAGGACTTTTTGAGAATGTAGGATCATATGCGGTACCCACTGCAGTTACATGATAAAGTTCTTGCCCCCAGACAAGTCAGGGAATACTCAAGTTCAATGATATGGAGATAGGTAGACACCAGGTAAAGGCGAAGATATGCAATGAATGATGTCAACCAAATGTTAACCATGGTCGGAATTGAAAAGACTTAGGACGGATGTCGTGAATGTGTCGAGCCTTTGTGATTATGACAAACGGGTAGAGGTCGATTTGAGCAACAGTAGATGGTGAAGCAATGATTGACTATGCATGGCACCTGTTTGCCAAGTTTTCACCATGGTACTTATTTAAAGCGCCTGTTTGCCAGGTTTTCACTATTGGATGAATTCATTTCTTTTTACTATTTTTTCCATTTTTTGATTTTTTTGTGCTACCAAGACGCCTGTTTGCCAGGTTTTCATCAAGGGACAATTTTTTTTTCTATTTTTCAATTTTTTTGTATTTTGCAGGTTTTTAGCCAAGTTCTCTGATGCTATGTGTAGAACTTTCTCAGGTGTAAACTATTAATAGGTTCTGTCAGCTGTTCTCCATCGGGTGTGGCCAATTGATAAGCTCCGGAACCAAATGCAATAGTGATAATATAAGGACCAAGCCAATTAGCCTCAAACTTACTGGATTTTCATGGTCTTCTTGATTTCTGGGATTCTACATGAGAACCAAGTCACCGATTTCAAACTTTCTCACCATGACTCTTTTGTTATAACTTCTGCAGAGACGATTTTGATATGCCTGTAGATGATTTAAGGCATTTTTCCGTCTTTCTTGTAACATTTCTAGCTCATGGAGACGAGTATGTCTGTACTCTTCATCATCAATCATTCCTTTCAAAGAAACGCGGAGAGAAGGAATTTCGACCTCGATGGGTAATATGGCCTCAAATCCGTAGACCAGGGAAAATGGAGTGGCTCCAGTAGGGGTACGGATGCTGGTACGATAGGCCCATAAAGCAAGATTGAGTTGTAAGTGCCAATCTCGGCCAACATCATTGACGGTCTTCTTCAGAATGCGAAGGATTATTTTATTTGACGCCTCAGCTTGGCTGTTACCTTGCAGGTAGTATGGAGTGGAAAAGTGGTGTTGGATGTGGAATCGCTCACAGAGTTCACGAATGTCCTGATTTTTGAATGGATTGCCGTTATCTGTGATGATGGATTGTGGGACACCATACCGGAAAATGATGTAATTCAGGATAAACTTGGATATTTGCTTACTGGTGATGTAAGTGAGAGGGACGACTTCAATCCACTTAGTAAAATACTCAGTGGCGGTGATTATGAATTTATGGCCATTAGATGAGGATGGATGGATCTTACCCACGAGGTCAAGTCCCCATTGTCCAAAAGGCCATGGAGAAGTGATCGGTCTTAATTCCTGTGCAGGTGCATGAATTAGGTCACTATGCACCTGGCATTTCCGACATGTTTTGACAAACTGAAGAGCATCATTTCCAATGTCGGCCAGTAGTATCCCAGTTTGGTGACTTTCCTAGCTAAGGTTGGACCACTCGAATGAGATCCGCATATACGCTCATGTACTTCTCGTAAAGTTGTTTGGGCTTCATCAGTGTCGAGATAGCGAAGAAGGGTTTTGTCAAAGCCACGGCGGTATAAGGTTTCACTGATGATGGTATGTCTAGCCGCTTTTCGGATAAAGGATTTTCTTTGGTTGTTAGACATGTTGGGTGGGAGGGTTTGGGATTTAAGATAGTTGTATATGTCTTGATACCAAGGTGAACTGGGACCAACAATCTCGCACACCATTTCAGATTTTGGAATATCGTATGCAAGCATTAGCGGCTGTTCCACTAAGAATTCAAATTGTGACACATTCTTAGGGATGTCTAGGAGAGATCCAATGGTAGCCATTGCATTAGCTGCTTTATTCTGTGTCCTCGAGATTTGTTCAAATGCAATCATTTTGAAATACATCAGGAAACTATTCACCATTCTTTTGTAGGGAAGCAACTTCTCATCCTTTGTGTCATAGTCATCATTCACTTGATTGATGACTAATTGAGAATCCCCGAATATGAGCAATGTCTGAATTTTCCATTTGATTGCTATCTTGAGACCTGTGACCAATGCCTCCTATTCTGCAATATTATTTGTACAAGGGAAGGCAATCCGAAATGATTTAGGAATTGAATCCCCTTATGGTGTGATAAATAATATGCCAGCTCCTAAGCCGTGACCAATGTGGGACCCATCAAAGTATAGTTTCCATGGTGAAGTTGGTTCTGCGTGGAAAATAGACTCATCAGGAAAATCAATTATCAGTGGATGAGTAGCTTGGATTGGTGCATCTGCCAGTTGATATGCTATTACTTGACCTTTTATAGCCTTGTGCTCCACATACTGTATGTCATATTCGCTTAATATCATGACCCATTTTGCCAAACGGCTTGTCAATGCTGCTCGACTTAGAAGATATTTTAATGGGTCAATCTTTGCCACTAAATGTGTTTGATGGCTCAACATATAGTGTCTAAGTTTTGTGTTGCGAAAACAACTACAAGGCATGCCCTTTCAATGGTTGTGTAATTGAGCTCATATCCAATTAGTGTGCGACTGATATAATATATGGCTCTTTCTTTTTCTTCATGGTCATTTTGCACCAATAATGCCCCCAATGCATTTGTTGTTGCAGAGACATATAGGATTAATGGTTTGCCCTCAATAGGTAGCATCAACACTGGTGGTGTCAACAGATATTCTTTTATTTGGTCAAAGGCTATGTTGCACTTATCTGTCCATACAAAAGGAATTCTTTTGCGTAGTAGATATTGGAATGGTTGACACTTGTCTGCCAACTGTGCAATGAAGTCGTAGATAGACTGTAATCTGCCCTGAAGTGTATGCAACTGACTAATTCCCTTTGGTGGAGGCATGTCTAGAATTGCTTTTACTTTTGCGGGATCGACCTCAATGCCTCGTCTTGAAACAATTTATCCTAGCAACTTGCCTGAAGTGACTCCAAAGACACACTTCTTTGGGTTCAATCTAACCTTGTAATCCTCAAGCCGTCTAAAATTTTTATCCAAGACTTTGAGATGTTCTGTCCTTGTCGGAGATTTTTCCAATAGGTCATCCACATAATATTCCATTAGAATGTGCATCATGTCATGGAAGATTGTTGTCATAGCCCTCTGGTAGGTTGCGCCTGCATTCTTTAGGCCAAAAGGCATGACATTCCAACAGTATGTTCCCCAAGGACAAGTGAATGCTATTTTATGTTGATCCTCTGTTGCAATTCGGATTTGGTTATAGCCAGAAAAGCCATCCATGAGAGATAGCATCTCATATCCTGCCGTGAGGTCAATAATCATGTCTATGTTTGGTAAGGGGAAGTCATCCTTTGGGAAAGCTTTGTTTAAATCTTTGAAATCCGTGCAGATACGGATTTGTCCATTCGGCTTGGTAACAGGAACAATGTTTGATATCCAATCCGTATAATCAATTGACCTTATGAATTCAGCATCCAATAACTTTTTAAATTCTGCCTTGACAAGTAGTGCGATCTGTGGGTGCATCTTGTGCAACTTTTGTTTGACCGGCTTGATTCCTGGGATTAAAGGAAGATGATGCAAAACCAATTCAGGATCAAGCCCTGGCATGTCAGCATATGACCATGCGAAGTTAACTTTTCTCTCTGTGAAGAACTGTGTAAACTCAGGTTTTTCTTCATCTGATAATGATGCGGCCAAGAGAATCATTTTGGGATTCTCTGGTGTGGCTATGTTAACTTCTATTGTATCCTCAATGAGCATGGCCGATTTTTCCTGTGTTACGGGGAGAAAATCCAATCCTCCATCCTTAGGTGCCTCAGAGAGGTTTTCACCTTCAGATGCATTCTTTTCTTTTACTATTTTACTGCCAGAAGGTGCCTTGCGGTTTTCACCTAAAGGCATTTCTTTTTCTTTTTTCTTTTTTGTATTTTTGCGACTGGAGGATTGCACAGTCTCCCCGAAGTAAGCTGCACAATCTAGATCAATAGAGAATCCTGTTTTGTGATCCCCCCATGGAATACCATCTCTTAGTCCCATGAATTCTGCAATTGCCTCATCATTCTGAAATATGTCCATCACTGGTGGATCTTGTTGGTCCCAATCGATTAGTTGTGGGTAAACAAGGAAGATTCCATCGCCAGTGTTGGTAAAGGATAGGGAAGATGCGGAAAGTGTGCAAATTGATGCCTCAAGTGTAAAGGCAAAGTTGTCAATTTCCACTTCCGTGTCTAATGCAATGGATGGTCCATACCCTGAGTCAGATGAATCAAATTCAAAATCATAATATGGGATGAAATTATCAACATCGTGACTAGTGGTAGGTATTTCAGAAGCATGGATAATGGGCTCAAATAGGTTAGGCTCATGGGTGGGCTCAGGAATGGGGTGGGATGATTCAGGTATTGCCAACGACACTTTATGTTCTTCTGGGTTCCAAGGAATGCTTACCCATTTCTTGTCTTTAGAATGTCGGTCAATAGGGTTAATGTTATATTGCTGGTGGAATCATTCTTCAAAGGAAGGTTGGCTAGGTTCTAAGAATAGTTCATCAATGTCATAGTCACTGACGGTTTTGTCAGATCCCCATTCCCATTCATTTGAGTTTGTTTCGGTTAGGGATTCTTCGCTTGTCCCGACACTTTCTGTTGCCGTTACGTCCTTACTTGAAAATTAATAGATACATTGATCGTCAGTTCCGAGTTGGTTGAACCCTAGCCCTATGTGTCTTGGTCTTGCCATTGTAATAATAGGTTCCCTTCTTCCATTGCTGTTCTTTCCAAGGCCGCTTGTCCCATCAAAACCTTGGGCTTTGCATATATCATATCCTTTTCCATAAAGATGCAACGGTAGTGGAGATAACTCTGTTGGGTCTTTGTAGATCCAGTTATCCATGTCAATGATGTCTTCATCACCCATATCGCCCCACCATGTAAAAACACTTTTTGGTGGAGCGTTGAAAATTACTTTGGGCTCAATTGCAAAACATGGTCTGCCATAGACTTTAGGTGGCTTCGGTATTGTAGTTATACAATAAGCCGTATTTAATTTGAATTCCCCACAACCAAGGTCCTGGATTTGAATATCTTTACTTGGGATGGAAGTCGATGGAGATGGTGTGGTAGAAGATGATGGAATGGATGATTTCGTGAGTATCGTTGGGTCAATGTATTTGGATGCAGTGGAAGATGAGGCTTCCCAATTGATGGGTACCTGGTGCTCAGCAGTAGCTCGCAGGTTGGTGCAGTATTGGAATGGATCAGGATCTCCTGGGATGGTGATCTCAGTTCCATCAAAAGGGAATTTGAGGCATTGGTGGTATGTTGATGGAATAGCCTTTAGGGCATGGATCCATGGACGACCAAGTAAGATATTGTAGTGTATATCACGTTCCAGGACCTGGCATGTTGTGTCTATGATAACAGGTCCTACCCGGAGAGGAATGGTAATAACGCCTTTAGAAGCGCATTCTTCATCATCGTATGCCTTGATGATGATGCTCTTGCTAGCATCTACACATGCATCAGAGAAGCCAAGAGCTTTGACCAATTTTAGAGAGCAGATGTTCAATCCTGCTCCGCCATCTACTAGGACTCGTCTAACCTTATGCTTATGGACAAAAACTTCAATGTGAAGGGCGTCATTATGCGATGGTTTGGGTGAGGAATAGTCGCTGTCTGAAAAGGTGATATGGTGAGGCGAATTCAGGTATCCGACCATGGTCTCAAAATGGTTAACATCGATGTTGGTTGGGACAGTTGACTCTTGCAGTAGTTTATCGAGGATGGCCTTATGCATAGGTGAAATACGAAGTAGTTCAAGGATGGATATTTGAGCAGGTGTTTTATTTAACTGCTCAACAATGTTGAACTCCTGTTTTGTGGTGGATTGTCTAGCGGATGGACCAGGTATGGTGATCTTTGGTTGACAGGCAGAAGGACCTGGGATAGTGACCTTGCCTTTACACGTAGTCACATTGCATTCTAGGGCTCTTTTGATGTTGATGGTATTAATAGATTCATCTTCATTAGCATCGTGAATATTGTTGATATCGGTACCATCGGGATAATTGTATGTAGGACAAGTGGTATTATAGGCCGGACGGATATGGTTGGCTTGATTGTTTGTATGCTTTGTGCTAGACGTGGAAGCTTTACCCTGATCCTGCAGTGGGTTTTTGTGTATGGTATGATCTGCATTAGATGAAAAAGATTGACCACCCAACTCAATGGTGTGGTTCTCTATGAGATCTTGCACCAGATTTTACAATTGGTGACAAGAGGAGGTTTTGTGCCCTTCGGCATGGTGGTAATCACAAAATGAACTGTCATCCCACCATGACGGCTTGAATTGACCAGGGTCATACGGTTTTGGCTCTTCCAGCATGATGACTCTGTTTTGAAGAAGTTTCTTCAAGACAGTTTCGATAGGTTCACCCAACGGGTTGTATGTACATTTTTGGAATTGTAGTGGTTGACGCAACTGCCTTTGATTCGATTGTACATGATTGTTTTGGATAGCGTTGGTAGTTGGTGTCAGCGTAGTTATAGGTGCGTTTTGATTGTGTACTCCTTTGATTGTGAGTACATGACCTGTTGCATTGACGGTTTTTGCATCAACTACACCGTCATTTGTGATGTGCTTGTTCTTAACCCAATATTTGTTCTTGTCATTTGAGCTACTTGGGTTATGATTGGTGGTGGTGTTGATGGTTTTGCCACCATATTTCAATTCACCTTTGGTAATCAAGGCTTTTTCCAGTTGAACACCCTTTTCAACAAGGTGAACAGAAGTGGTGCAATAATGGACTTGTAATCCGTACCTTAGTGGTCCAAGGAGATTTTGTACAAACATGGTTACTTTCTCCTTTTCAGGTATTTCTACTGGACATCTGCTTGCTAAGGTTCTCCATCTTTGAAAGAATGGAATGAAAGTCTCTCCTACATCCTCTTGGGTAAGTTTGCATAAGGAGGCGATGTCAATGTCTCTGTCAATATTGTAAGCATAGTTTCTGACAAACTTGTTTGCCAATTCGTCCCATGTTTTTATTCCCTTAGGCAAAAGTGAGAACCATTCTAGTGCATGACCTCTAAGACTTCTAGAAAAGAGTCTCATGAGATAAGTTTTCTCATAAGCAATGTCAATACAACTAGTGGTGAATTCCCTTATGTGTTCAATGGGGTTTGTTTTGACTTTATACTTGGCAAAATGAGGGAGCACATATCCATGAGGGAATGGTGGCATATATAAGGTTGTGTCAAACGGATATGGACACAAGTCATGTGACATGTATGAATTTTTATTGGATTGTTGCAAGGTCTCCACTTGTGTTTGAAGGGCAGCAAGTTGTTGTGTGAGTGCTTCCACCATTGGATGGTTGGTAGCATCACCTATGTTGGTGATAGGGGTAGCTTGAGTCCCCTGCTATTGTGATGATATGTTATGATTGGGAATGGGTTTCCGGTGAGCAAAATGAGTGTTGTGATTAGGCGGTTGTTGGAAATGAGTATTTTGATGAGGGATGTGTTGCTGCGTATGGATTTGAGAAGCATACGTGGGAATGTGATATCCTGCCATGTTGGACTGAATTTGAGGACCTTGCTGGTTTTGATTTTGTTGATGTCCAATTGGAGTGTAGGATTGAGCACCTTGCTGATTTTGAGCGTGTTGATGCCCAAATGGAGTATAGGTTTGAGCGCCTTGATTGTCTTGCCCAAATAAAAGATTTTGAATTTGAGGAATGTTGGTGTTGGTATTAATCTATGATGAAGTGGATTAGGTGCCTTGAATGAAAACTCTTCGTTTATTTCTCCCAAATGGGTTGGATGAGTTGGTTGCTATGGCACTTGAAGAACCTAATAATAGGTTTGCTGATGTACTCATGGAACTAGATGTAGTTCCAAAGAGGTTTGATGTGGTTGCCTCCATTGTTTGTGAAGGAATGGTGGATGTTTGTTGGGGGATGGATTGTGATGTGGTGTTGGTTTGGGAAGATGATCCCCCAATAGATGTTGTATTGGTTGTGGTAGTGGTATGACCAAGGGAGGTAGAATTGAGTGTGTTGATGGCATTCTGTGAAGAAGCTCCCATGGAGGAATTGTGTGATGTTGAAGTGGGAGAAGTTGGTCTAAGAGTGTTAATATCGAATCCCTTTGGTAACTTAGCCCCTTGGTCGAGGAGCATAGCTAGGAATCTAGAAGAGTCATTTAAGACCATTTCTTCCACAAAAGAGGCCACTTCTGGGTTTTGAGCAGCACCTTGTATGTCTTCTTCAAAGACATCCCCATTTTCATCCCGTCGGATAAATGGTTCAAAAAGATGTGATGTAGATGATGGGATGTTCATCTCACTAAAAGGATTGAAGTTGGAATTTTCCATGTCAAAACAAGGATTGTTCGTGGCATTAGGAAATGAGTTCATGCCAGTTGTGAACCCAAGAAAGTTGGTGTCTTGTCCAAAGGAATCCATGAGTCTTTTCTTTTTCTGTAGTCTAGTTTCAACCATACAAAGTTTTGCTCAACTTGGGATGATGGAAAAAAATGATCTAAATATGAGACTATGTTTTTGGTTTCTTTTTGGATTTTTAAAGGATGTTATGAAAAAGGCTTGTGGATGCAAGTGGAGTGATACTAAATGGAGATGCCAAATGATATGTAATAAATGATCCTAAGATGCACTTACTAGTGAGAGATCTAAAGAGGACAAACTTGGGCAAACAAAGTTCTTGCAATGATTCAACTTTTGGAAAACCAATGGACCGTGGAAGGACTATAACTAGGACAAAGTGAAATTTCCACACTAGACTATTGAGTGGGAAATAATTCACCAAAGGATTGACAAAATGACAAAGGTAATTGGGTCCAATGATAACCTATTGTTGAATGCAAAGTTTGGACAATGAATGATAAGAGTCAACTCCTAAAATTTGCAAAAGTGAGTGTCTAAGGAGATGGTGAAACTATCAATGCAATCTAATGAAAATGAAACCTATTATGAGCCTAAAATGGTATCTAAAATGCAATGATTGATGGAAAGTTGAGCAATAGACCGTTTTGGTTTGGACTATAATAGTGAAGAAAGATTGGATTGACTGAAGATAGGTTTCAGAATTTTTGTTTTGACAGTGAGAAGTTAATTGCAGGTTCTAGCAAATGTGTCACAGCAAATGCGTTGCGACAGAGCAAATGCGGCTCACAGAATCAAATGCGGTTTTGTAAGTGTCGATTGCGACATAGTCTGGCGAATGCGGGTTTGTATCTGGAAAATGTGGCTCAAATATCCGAATGCAGCTCAATGATGGCAAATGTGGCTCTGTAAGTGTCTATTGCGGTTTAACAGAGCGAATGCGGCTCCTAATGGCTCAAATGCAGCTCATCTGAGTGAATGCGGCTTGGTATCTTGCAATTGGGGTGCAGCAGAGCACTTGCGTCGCAATATGAAATTTTAGGGAAAAACCCAAACACAGTTTGTAGTTTTTTGACAAGTTTTTGTGATTTCGATTTGTGATTTTTAATTTGTTGGAAGATTTTTTTTTTTAGTATCCTTGGCAAACACAGAAATCAAAAATATGAAATGATTGTTCAAACAGACTCACTCTTAATGGTCAAGTGGGTCATCCTCGCAATCACAGCCCACATCTTAAAATCACATCGACTCACACAGCCTTGTCACCCCCTAGAGGGCGCCCGTGTTTTTGTCTTTTCTAGGTGCATACTCAAGGTGATGGAAGTGGATACCGAATCCCCTGAGCAAACAGTCTGTGGTGATTATATGGTGAGTGTCTTGGGGGGAGATTCTTCCCTCCCCTTGCACCATGATTGAAAGGATGTTTGGTTACTGACTCGGCTGGCTACTACACTAGGTTCTTAGTAAGTCTTTTCATTCAGTGTGACAATGGATATACTCCCTTGAGAGACCTCCCAATCTTTAGAACAAAGGCTTTGGGGATGGTTATCCTATCTACTACTGTCAAGTTGGATTTTCATCAACAACTTGCTTTTGATTATAGTGGGTTGGAAACCTTGGCTTTAGGTGTTCCCACTTAGGTCGTTCCCATAGGGTGAGTACTTTTTCCCACTATGGCAGGCCTTCTAAGGGTTGTAATAAAACATTAAATGCATAAGTATGAAAAAGGAATAGGTCTGGCTTTTTGATCACCCAGTAAAGGGGAGAGCATATGCTTATTATCCAAAACACACAAAGCAAGATTGTTCAATTTTAAACCCAAAATAAAAAATTTCTAATCTAGGTGAAGATGTTGCTTCACACAAACATGGTGTTCATTGTTAACCAAAATGAAAGTATGGTGGCCACCCTAGATTGATAAATTTTAATTAGATTGCCTATCCTAGGATTGGTAAATTGAAATTTAATGTGACTATCCTAGGATTGGTTCTTTTTAAATACTTAAAAACAAAAAAGAACAAAAATGATCAATTTCTGGCCGCGGATGCGTCAGATCCAGATTACAATAATGACCAAAAAGAAAGACAATGATTACTAGTTACCTGCGGCTCGACAGAGTGGATGCGGCTCGGTTTCTGTCAAATGCATCACGACCAGTCAAATGCGTCGCTGGAAGGCTCGTATGCGTTGCAACAAAGCGGTTGCATCGCTCGCGATCGCAAATGCGATGCGACAGTGCAAATGCGTCGTTTGGGTCTTCAAATGTGTCATTCTGTACCCTGGACCTGCAAAAAAGTATGGAGCTGTACGAAACCTACAAAAAAGTCGTGTTGGAAAGTCAGGTTCACCAATGTAATGACCTAAAATATCCTGCAAACATCAACAAGTGATTAGTTGTACCTGCAAGTTAAATATAAATAAATCAAGCAATAGAATGCAAAGGAATGTAAATAAATGGAATAAAGCTAAGAAAGATTTCACCCATTTAGTGTTCCATGACTGATTTCCATTGCACCTTCTCCAGCTTTGGAATGATGGATGCCCTCAGCCTTAGTGTGAGCAACCCTTTAAGCCTAGCCTCAACAAAGCTTTTGAAGGATTTTAAACTTAACTAATATGCAAACTAGAAACTCTATTCTAATATGCAAATAGTAATCAATAGCCTATGATATGAAGAATGCCTATAATAAAAGTTTCTCCAATAAATGATCATGGATGCGAAAATGAAATCAAGATTGTCATTTTATAGAAAATGCAATCTTGAATGGATGGACAAGATGAGAGATTTGAGGAATGCCCTAGAATCAAAGGTCAAGATTCAATAAGGTAACTCAAATTAGGGTTAGGGCAAAATACCCATATCTGTGAATAAGATTTAATTAAATGAATTAAATCAAGACTGAATGTGACAGTTGAGATGAAATTAGCAAAAATGAGAAGACAAGAGGATGAGATTTTAGAAAATCAATAATTTTAGAAATTACTTGATTTGTAGAAGAATATTTCCCTTTTTGAATTAAATTAATTCAAAAAAGAGATTTTGTGAGGTAATTAGTAATTGATTTTTGAAATTAATTACTAAATGAAGAATCAGTTAACCATGTGAGATATTTTTAAATGATTTGTTTTATTTAAAAATATAAAATAATTAAATAATTATTTAATTTAGAAGAAGTAATTAATTAATTAAATAAATAAATGAATTTATTTAATTAAGAGAGGATTTAGGAATTAGTGACATATTAAATAGATATATTAAAATATATTAATTTAATAATCAGGAGGACATTAATGATAAGGATTAATTAAATAAATAAGACGACTTTATTTAATTATTAGAAGACTTTGACTATTAGTGACATATTAAATTAAATAAATAAGATTAATTTATTTAATAATCATGAAGAATGAGAGATATTATGAATTAATTAAATAATTATAAATTATTTAATTAATAGCTGAATGTGGGTTAGAAACATAATTAAAATGCTATAATCATGTCCTGATGAAAAGTGGTAAAATAGTGCTTGCAGGTCTTGGTCATTTTTATGTGTCTACAGTAGGCTCGTCCACCTTCTCTATATAATGATCTAGATTAGGAAGCCGACGACCTCTTGGTTGATGAGGACTAGGGTGTGCATCTTCTTTATCTGTAGAGTAGATTGTGTATGTGTTTGTGTTCCCTCATGCTTGCGTTATGTGTTCCTGGATGACCTTTGTCACCATTGTAGGTGCTTGGATGCAAGAGCTTTTTTGTGTCGTAAAAATTTCTCTATTTGTTACATCATTCTTCCTCTATTATGTGTATTGTTTTTTGACAATTGGGGACGATGCAAAGTGTTGGGGGCATTTAGGCTTCCCTTCCATGTTGACCCAATTTTTTATTTTTACTTTTTCTTCTCATACATTCCTCATATGGTTTGATATAGTAGGGGGTTGATGACAGTTCATTAATATACTATTATACTTATTTATCTATATTTATGAGCAACCCTGACCCATAAATATTAGATCGCCCCTGTGTCTCTTGTTCATGATGTTTTGTTCCTTTTTTCATTCTTTGCCCTCTTATCTTTCATGCTTGCTTTGTGATGTTGTGGTAATCATGTGTTGTCCCTCGCGTGTGCGACAACATTACCATAATTACATCTCACTATGTTTCATGGGCCACATCACTTTTTCATTCTTGCTTTTCTCTCCTTAGGATGTCACGTGCCTCTGCGTTCAACATGCAACATCCTAAGGGGGGGCTATCATGTCACTTCAATTTTCAAAAAATGCATTTAGTGGCCAATGAATCTTTTCTTGAAAATCCTTTCAAAATATTTTTCAAAAATCGCAGTCCTCAACAAGGACCCCTAGTAGAATATTTTTCCTTCATCATGGGTTCGTAAAGAAAGAACTTGAAAAAAAGCCTTCCTCCAAGGAGGGAGTGTGTTCTCCTGTGGGTGAAGTTTTGACCTTCCCCTTGCGAGGGGCCTTGATGAAGTGAACATCTTTCAAAAGGATTCCTTAATGTTGAATTGATTTGCGAAAAAATCTTCTTACACTTTCAAAAATGTGTCCCTTGATTGGATGCCTTTTCTTTTGAAGGGTTCTTGAGGGACCCCTTTGAAATCTCTTCCTTCAATTTTTGATTGTCTCCGTGATTGTCTACTTGCTTGTCTACCTGCATGGTTTCTTTTTGATATCTAACATGTTTTGTTTGTGGATAAACATGTTGCTTTGCAGGTGCACCTGTGAAGCTTCTTTTGAGTTCGACTCCGCAGAGTCCCCTTACATCAGTCTTCCTTCAAGAGAGAGTACCTAGGGGTGCCTTCTTTGCAGGTCTGAGGATCTGTGAAGCACTTACATCTTGCGGGATTTATCCATCGTTGGTCTGCGGGCCTTCAATGCACTTTGATCAACTCTATAGCTCTGAGGATCTATAGAGTCCTTTGTTTGCACCTCCTCAGGAGAGATTACCTGTGGAGTTATTTTCCTTCCCTACGCTTTTGAGTTCACCAGATTGCGGTCTGATTCCTTGATGGTTTAGGTATACATTTCTAAACTCTTTGATCTACTTTATCAAAAATTTATTGACACTCATGCTTGCTAAAGTGGGGGGAAAATGCATAGGAGAAAATTTGCACCCCTCTCGCAAATTCCCCTTTCACACCCCCTACTTTAGAAAAATCAAACTTGACTAAATAATTCCACATCACCTACTTACCTTGCATCCACTTGGTGCTTGTCTCTTGTGTTGGTGGGAGGGTTTCTGTTGAGGATGCACTGTGACGCATAGACATCTGCACGGCATGCTACCGTCCTTGAAATATTCCCGCCTCTGGAATCCACAAAGACATTACGTTATCCATTGGAGATGAAGCGTAACGCCTCTACACCTTCCAATCGACCTGAGAACAACTCTTTCCCTCCCATTTTCATTCCATCTTCTACAATCTCTTGGACAATTACATACACTAGCTTGATCTCTTGAGCATCACTTAGCGATTTTTTGCTCCATCAAATTCACTAAGAATGTGTTGTGCTACCATAGAAGCTGTGATCTCGGTGTCTTGTGAGACCTCCTTTGTCACCACTGTGACTATGTTGACTTTTCCAAGTTCGTAGTCTTGCATTATCCCTTCATTGGCCTTGAGTGCTTTTGGGTGGAGGTGGTATTGCTTCACTATCCTTCTTTCGTTGTGGTTTGGTAGAGTAGCATTGTGTTTTTTGTAGTGTTTGATATTGTCCTTTCCGACATTTCCTTTATCGTGTTTCTATTTCTCTTCATCTATTTGGCTTTCCGTGGAGGTGGAAACACCAAAGCGGGGGTTATACTGAGGAAAACCCCTATACAACCACAACATTTTCCCTCTCTTGGTTGTGAGTAGGTTCATGTACGTGTGGATATTGCTGGAAAACTGGACTCATAGTGAGTTAATCTTCATCACTTTCATCTTCGTCACTTTTACTTACTTCATATCTTTAGTTATCTCTTGTATTTTGTCATCTATAATTCTGTTTAGTACGTTAAACTTCATTGGCCAAACCGTTAGTAGGTTTTTGTATTCCATACTATACTTTCACACTTTCTGGTCGTACAAACACTAGCGCCCTAGAGAGATGCCAACATGTCGCGTTGTCGTCCCTGACCTGTACTATTGTCCTCGGGAAAAGAGCTATCTGAGGTACAATTCGGGTTCTAGAAACTGGCTCATTTAGCCCTACCCAAACATTTAGATTAGTAGAGTGAAAAAAGCACTTGAGAGTGCTCTTCATTCTCTATCTTTGACCTAAGAACTCTTATCCAGCTTGAGGTAGATTAGGGCAGCCTTTCGCTCTCGACTCTCCGTGACTTGGAGCCTTGGTGTGGTTGGTCCCCCTCTTCTACAGTGTGATGTAAGGGTAAGTGCGCAAAGATAGGGAAAAATAGTGGTCAAAAATGTTTTGAAGGAAAAATCAAGCATAAAGCATGCATGTTATAACATGCACACAATATGGTTTAGGATACTAAAGACAAAATTCATGTTCATTATAAATTGTAAAAAATAAAGAAAACCATGCATTAATATTTTGCCTTTGTCATTTTTCAAATTATAATGCATGTACATTATAACTTACACACATTTGGTTTCAATTTCTTAGGAATCCCACCCCTTAGGCTTGGATATCTAAGTGAAAGGGTTGGACCTACTTGTAGTGATCCTAAATTAGTGTTTTACCAAAAATATATAAAAAATAAGTGTGCTCTCCACCAGGTGTTCATATTTTAGAATAATATTATGAAAATTATGCCCTACTTCAGCTTTTTAACTATTCAATTTTTAAAAAACCTAAATACATTAAGGTTTTCATCTTTAATTACATTTAGTAGTGTCTTCATTTTTTCTAGAAAACACATGTATTTATTTTTCTATGTCATTTCAAATCCACTCATTCAATTTTGATTTTTTTTTTCACATTTTGCATTTTATTCTAGTACACACATTGAAAGAAAATTAATTTAATTTTTGATTATTTTTCTCAAAATTAGTAGATTAGGATGCTATTTTTCATTCTAGATTTCTCCACTTAAAAAATTAGTAAAAAACAATATATTCATTAAGAATCATGAAAAAAAGTGTACTAGTACATGATCTTAGCTAACTTTCAACCAAATAGATTTGTAAAATAATTAGTGGAACTCAAAAAATGGGGGAGCACATGAAACACCAATTTTTTGGGTAAAAAATAGGTTCAAATTGAAGAATATGATTGATTGTCCTTCCTAACTCAAAATTTGAAGTAATAAGAACAAGAACACCAGTGCTTAAAATCTAGTTTCTAAACTATTAATTATTTGGACGTAGTTTTTATTTAGGAAGGACAACCAATCATATTCTTCAATATGAAGTTGAATTATCCTAGGAAAAAGTACTTGGTGTATGACTAAAAGTTTAATGCCATTATTTGAATTTTGTGTTATTGGAGGAACTATCTATTTGCCTAGGAGTTTATTATATACATAGACCATTAGGCTTTTATATACATCAACAACCTTAAGGGAAGTTGAACCATAGACATATGAAGTGGGTAGAATACTTGAAGAAGGGTGATTCACTTGTTGATTCATTTTTTTGTCAAGTGAGAAATTATGATGTATGTATCCCTCTTGGCGATCCCCACAAAGAAAGTCCTTTCCAATTTACCTTATAAGCTATATTTAAAGGTGTGTATAGGTCAATTCCCTCTTTCAAAAACAAACTTATCTCTCCTTTATAGTGTAGGAATATATTTTTCATTTCACCACTTAGGACTAAACAGATATGTATGTAATCCCTACATAATTAGCATAATCGATTCCTCTTTGTGACCTCATGAAAGCTGAGTAAATAGATAAATTTAAAATAATAATTTTTCATCCAACTTCCTATCCCTTATCTACCAAACCCCAACCCTTCCACTCTCTTACCACCAAATACCTAAGAAAAAATAAATAATTACCAAGTCTAACCCTAACACCTTGTGGCTTATCTATCTATTTTTTCTCAATATTAAATAGCCCATTATGAACTCACGTGATATGATATTACCTACCTAGTGATGCTCTTATGGTATTAAAACACAATTTTGACAAGTTAAATAAAATTTTAGATGCGTGTAAAAGTATACAAGTTTTGTTGATGATGACATATGAACTAATGTGCATAAAGGAGATGAAGGATTTTTATGTGATCATTTTAAATTTTTGATGATTAAGTGTCTAGATTATCATTTATAAAATAATATTACATGTATTCACAAAAAAGGTGAATAAGTCACACCGATTTCACATGTGGCTAAAGGTTAGAGCATAAAAACAAAGAAACAAATACAATTCAACTAGGTGGCTAAAATAGTAGGAGGATCCCAGTAACTCAACTTTCCCCATATATCAACAGGGTCTAGAGTTTCCACAGGAGGGTCCCATCCATCTTTATCTTTATCTTCTTCTCCACTAACACGGGCTGACAAAATAGCAATAGCCAGCCAAGATAATTTTTTGGAATCACCATTGATACACCACCCATAGATTCCTATAGTGGGTGGTGAGGAGGCAAAGCATCGAGGAGTAGGCCATGACCAACCCAACTGACCATAATCCCTTCTTGTAGTCGAGGGAGAAGCCTAGGAGTGAGTCTCCCAAGCATCTCAAGTAGAAAAACTCCTTCCATGATGGTACTCATGAGAAGGTGAGTGACTCCTAGAGAAAGAGGGAGATGAAGTAACTCCAACCAAGACACAAGGGGCATTTCCCCTATGGTCAAGGATAACTTGTAAGTGGGACACATCAAGTGCAACTTTTATTTCTTGCACTTAAAGTCAATTCTTAGCTTTAGAAAAAAGTGAAACTTTTTGATCAACAAAACAATTGGAAAATATAGCTAAATTTCCATCTTTCTAGATATGTTGAAGATAATATACACCCTGAAATCATGTCAAATTTGGTTGAATTTGTGAGGGATGCAAATCCAATCCCCTTAAAGAACCATATGCCATGAAAATAATCTTGGTTTGAAGGGCTTGAAAAAATCACGGATCTAGGTCCAAATATTTTAAGTTCTTGGATAAAACTAGAAAAGGTGCTTTGAAGACTCAATTTTCCCATAAAATGGGCAATGGGGGTCTAAAAATCCCAAATGGGATAACCTAGAACCAATAGGAAGGCCTTAGAAAAAAATACACTAGGTAAAGTGAGCCAATTTGGGCTCTAAAACAACTAACCAAATAGTATGAAATTTATGTTGCCAAACTAAGACTAGTGATTGCAAATACCTTTATTGATTCAAAGTGGGAACCATAGGGAAGTGGGGAGAGAGTCAAATATATCCTTGTCATGGTTTGTAATTCTAAAAAGTGATGTTTGAACCCTACTTCCAATCTTTCCACTAGGTTCTAGAAGAATTGATATCGATTTTGTGAATCATATCAACTATTATTGCCCCCATGACTATATAAAAAGTTTCACAATATTGATTAGAAAGGTAAAACTTGGATTTAGCTTCAATCCATGAAACAAGACTCGTTGAGGCTTTCCTTGAAATCTCAAGGAACACATCCAATGCAACCTTTCCAATGGGAAATCATGATCTTGTGAAATGGGGACCACCAGATATTCTATTGGTTGATGGAAAGCCCATCAAAAAATACATAAGCATTCTAGAAAATTCAGGGCTTCATGGCTTCCCAAGCTCTCCAAATAATTTTTATCAAGAAATTCCCTTGGATTTGCACTATGTTCTTCATGGTAAGAAGGGTTTGCAACCCAATCCTCTTCCAAATAGGCCATCTAAATAGATGGCTCAAGGTAATCTAATGCGACACAAGTGAAGGGCACACAATCTACTAAGAGGGGGGTGAATCAATAGATCAAATCAATTTGAAAATATTAACTTCAACACAATTATTAGATTATGTAACTTGAATCTTCACTACTACTAATCAAGCAATGAACACACATTCACACAATTGAACACTGGATATACATGAAAACCCAAGATGGGAAAAACCATAGTGAGAATAGTTGCTTGGAGCTACTGTCCAAATCTAGCCTCACAAAGAAATAATATAAAAAGTGAATTTTATAATATGAAGTAGACACCAACCTACCAGAGACACCTATCCCCAATTGTATTTGTAGGCACCAACCTGCTGGAGACACCAATTTCCAAAATAATGAACTGAGCACCAACTCTACAAGTAGAACACCAATCCTACCAGATTACACAAATAACACTTGCAGATCTTTAATATAGCTAAACACACCTCATACACGTACCGAAGTTGCTTCAAACACTCTTCCACACTTCATATATCTTCTAATAAAGGCACACACTCTAGGATGCAACCCTTTAGCTTCACAAGATAATCTTGTTGTATAATCACGTTCTCTTCAATTTATGCATCACACAAAATTATACTTCACATTGTGCATCTGTGCAAATAAGGAATATATACATGACATTGCATTAACACTCTTCCATGTTGGCCTGGGATCTGAAAGTAACTAGGACATAAGGTGGACCTAAATTCAATTTTCATGAAACGTGTAATAGGTCGGTCCAAATTAAAATTTGTTTAAGCTAGAATAACATGATATTGTGGCTACCAAATGAACGTTAACCAAGTCTTATCTTGACACCACATGCTAGATTTGAATTCTGTACGCTACTAGCCGTTACCACACAAGTCTTGAACACCAATTGGTTAATAGATAGACACATAGAAATTTCTGCCACTTCAATCTTTCTGCATGTTGAATTTATATATTCTAGAAACTTTGGAATATGATAGAACATGTGTAGGAATACTCTCCTCTAAAATCGTAGAGCCTACAACACCTCCAAAAAAAGACCTGAGAAATATTGAACCAACACTAAACTTAACCATTTTGATATAGCCTTCCAGATCACCTCTATCATAGTGAATAGATGAATGCATGATATTGCAAGCATACAACAATCGCACACAAACACTCCTCAATAGCTAGTAATGTATGTTTCTTGATTTAGTGATATGATAATATAATTATGAACAAAAAAAGGTATGCTAACACAACTCTTGAAAAAGATAGTGCCACCTCTAATCATATATTATTTGACACACCTTTGACATCAATCCTCTTACTACATCAATGCCAACCTTTGACATCAATGAAAACCTTTGTTCAACAAAAAGGATTTTCTAGGCTTCATCGCATTGAAGGGCACAAATGATCCTCTTAATGCAAAGAGACAAACTTTGCGTTGGGTGGTTAAAAGCTCTAAACCTCCAAAATCTTGAAGGAGGCAGTAGAACTCCTAGGCCACCTTGTGAAATATCATGATTTTTTTAAGGTGTCTTAAAAAAATCATGAAGAAGCTTGCCCAATTTCATATATGAGGCCTCAGAAGGATTCCAACATGAGGAATAATAAACATGAGTGGTCGCAATAATCTTGGAACGAACATGAAATTTCACTGCCAAAGAAATGGGTTTGGTAATCTAGTAGGTCAGCGTCTTTTCAATTTTGGTAAGGAAAAATTTCCATAAGGATACTTGTGAAGCCTAGAAGGCAAAGGGAGTGCCTAGGAATTTGAAAAATTCATCTTGAACAATACATTTTGAATCGTAAGAGTTGATCCAAGAAGGCACGAGGAGAAAGGATTATCTATAACATTGAGTCTTATGCCACTAAATGGTAGAACCAAAAGCTTTACAAAACTTAAGGGCCTGTTTGATATTTTTCTCCTCTTCCAAGAGTGTGGAAGGAATCATTTGCAAAGTGGCTATTAACAAGATGAGTTGAGCAATTAGGTAGAGGTATACCTTTGACTAGCCCTTGAGACACAAAATGACCTAGAAGGTAACTAAATCCTTCAATAGTACGCACATAGAGAACCATATCTAAGGGGAAACCTTGGCGAATGGACTTGAAAATCCTAAAAGCATTGGATTGTTGACCATTAATAGTAATGACAACCAAGGAATCTACAAAGAGCATAGTAATTGAAAAAATGCAATAAGACCCAAATCCTAAATTTTGAAGCATGGCTAGATTAAAGGGCCATTCAATATGGTCATAAGCCTTGGAAAAATAAATTTTAAGGAATATAGCCTTATGTTGAGAGAACCTAGCCCATTCCATACATCCCAAAAATATATTAATATTATCTAAAATATACCTAGATTTAATGAATCTAGTTTTGTTAGGCCTCACAATTTGAGGAAGGAGATGACACACTTTGAGAGCTAAAGCTTTGACAATTATCTTGTGAGAGACATTGAGCAAGGTGATAGGCCTCCAATTACAAATATCCTCTAGGTCTAGGTGATCCCACAATATTGGATTACAATTTTTGGCCAAACTGGACATTGAAATAATTTTTTCTAACTAAATCTTCACTTTCGGGCACCTATAATGGCTAAACCGTGAGGAATTTGAAGATGATGCAAACTAGTGATTTGTGATATTTTATCTGTAGACTCTAAATATATTTTTTTCAAAATTTTTAGAATCAGATTGCACTTCTTTTTCCATCTCCTTCGAAAACTAATTTTTTTCAGTAAACAACATTTTTAAGGAGTGACGCTTTGTTGGCAGATGGTCAGCGCTCCCCTCGGGATTCGTGACATGGACTAAACACCTCTCATGGATCCATTAACTCTGGAAGTTGTATAGGGAATTAATAGGTCGATCTTTTGGTGCAACGACAACTGTGGGCCAACAAGTGGTATCAGAGCCAAAAGTGTCAGGTTCGAATCCCCTCGGGTAATGCTGAGGGGGAGTTTGTTGGCAGATGGTCAACGCTCCCCTCAGGATTCATGACATGGACTAACCACCTCCCATGGATCCATTAACTCTTGTAGTTCTATCGAGCATTAATAGGTCAATCTTTTTGTGCAACGACAACTGTGGGCCAACACGCTCACCGTATACAACATAATTTTTTTTCCATGAAGGATAAAATTCTAATTTTTTCGAATTTAGATTTGTAACTATGAGATCTAGCCCTTTCATTTAGTTTCATAGTGTTTTATTGAATATTTTTTCCTTAATCAAGTTTCGAATTCAAACCAATTACAATTCAAAAAATGGCAGACCACATACAACATAGCTTTTTTTGTATGTATCGAAATTCTTTTTTTTTTAACTGGATCAAGGACATCAATACCTAGCCCACACATATTTTTCAAAATTTTATTTTGATAATTTGCTATTTTTCCACATGTGCAAAATAGAGAGCTTGATTTTCGGTGAAAAACCTATGTTTAATCAAACTAAAAAAACAAATACAAAATAAAACCAAAACATATTAAAATTATATTAATTGGATAGCTCGTTCCGAGGACTACCAACATCCAGTTGGGTCTGTGAAGTCTCCTCCATTTTCATCCTCAACCGAAGTTTCGAAGGGAAAATTTTTGGAGCTTTTTGGTTCCAGAGGGGGAGAATGGGGGAAAAGGGGGGTTCTAGCCCTTAGGGGTTCACTCGAACTAGGGTTCATTTGAACCCCCTTTCCACAAGCATTTTTTGCTTATTTTTTCGAGAAATGTGGGACTCGACATTAAATGGGTTTGCTCGAAGGGGGTTCTATCGAACCCCATTTGGGTTCGCTTGAACCAGAAGTTCGTTCAAACCCCCAAAAGCCAATTTTTTTCGCATGGGGTCATTTTTTGCAAATTTTCCTCCCTCATTGGAATTGTAAACCACTTTTGTGGGTTTACCCGTCTCCTGACTTAGGTTTGAATTTGATATTTCCTTTGATAATTAATTTCCCTAATGACTTGAATTGGAAGGTTTCAAAATAGATTTTGTGTAGGTCCTCTCCAACATAATTCGAAAGGGACTTATAAAATTCACAAGGGAAGCCATCACAATTGGGAGGTTTGTCATTTACCATGGCATGAACAACCTCCTTAAGATCAACAATGAAGAGAAATTAGTCATAGAAGGCTTGTTGTGAGGAGAAAAGCCAACAGGGAAAAACCTGGAGGCACATTTGAAGGGCTTGGTCATATTTAGGAGAGTTTTCTTGGGTAGTAAACACTTTCTCATAATATTTAGAAAAAGCATTGCGAATATCAAGAATTTATTTGAGAACATTCTATCCATCCTTGATCTGCTTAATGCCATATGAAGTGTGGTGAGATTTGAGAGCTTGAAAAAACTCTTTAGAATCTCTATCCCCTATCTAAATCCATTGCAATCTAGTTTTGATTTAAGTGCCTTTGGTCAAATGGTTGTTAAAATTTTTCTTATGGTGACAAATCTTAACTACCTTGAATTATAAGGTAGGGAAAAAGGGGTAAGCTTCAAGAGATGCAGTAGCCCTATAAAACTTTGAGGTTGTGGCCTTGTATGCACATCATCAAAAAATTTCCATCTACTATCCATAGATGCATAAAAAGTGAGAAGTTTGCTTGATGGATCTATTCTACCAAGCAATATAGCTAGTTGGTTGAGTGCGCAGGGCTTCTAAGTTCCACACCTCATGATGTGGGCCAGTTAGGGATGATGAATTAGCAAAGAAGTATATATATATATTTTTTACAACTTTGAGGTATTCCCAATTGCCATTGAATTTTGAACTTGATAGGAATGTAGTCTAACAAGGATGTTTGGAAAATGATTTATTGAGAGTGAAAAATGTCCGACGAAGGAAAAAAAGGACTATGCAAAAATCATCTCACAATGTGTAGTTTAAAGATTGTCAAAACCAACCAAAAATTTATCCCACATATACCAATGGAAATGATTATGCCAGTGGCCTAGATTGCGATAAAATAGGCCCAAATTTTTACACATGTAATACCATGCCTCTCGTTCGTCAATTGTCCAATGTTAATAGGGAAAGGTCCTGCCTTTATCATACACCATCTCAACCATATTAAAGTCTCCACACATAACCCAAGTGGTGGCATGTGATGAATTAACAATCCATCACCATAAAAGATATCTCTCAACATCATTGGAAGCATAAATATTTAGAAAACTAAAATAATGATTGTTGACATAAATAAGAGGATCCAAATCACAAGGTTATTGGGGACAAAACTATGGTTGACAACATGCTAAAGCCACCTAGGAGAGAGAAAGGC